>MU731552.1:88935-109572 GCA_026770625.1 Nicotiana glauca
TTTGTTACTTGTGCTTTTGAGATTTATCTTTCAACCTTTACTAGTTCATAGTTCAAGGTAGTAAGATTTCTTCTCTTTTGTGATATCTTTGATTCCTTTGTAGTATTCTTAGAAGGCGATCAATATTAGTTATTAATTGTTGTCTCAAGTTACTCGTAAAGAGGTCAAGATCCGAATCAATTATTTTGATTTGCTTTTTAAGTAAAGGCGTTTGATTTCATCCGTAAATCAAGACGTTGTTACTTTGATCTTGTCAAGGCTATAGAACTTGCGTTCTTGAAAGTTCTTGGAATTCTTTCCTTGAATCTTTCCCATATCCTTTATTTTCGTCTCTTTAATTCTAGTTGTTCAATTCCTGTTGTTATTGCTTCCGCATTTACTTCTCAAATTCTTACTCTAGTTTGGATTCCCGACCTAGTTGTTATCATATCTGCCATTTCCCGTTCTTCTTTTTGACCATGACCGCATTGGCGACCCATTGGGGGTATTTCGATTCCCTGATGGAACCGTTGGCGAGTAATTTATCAACCTCCTCGATAACTGTCTCATTTATTGCGGCATTAAATTTTTCCTTATCTGCCGCACCGACGAGTGTGTGGTGATGTCCCTTGGGATTCCTAGCATATCTAAGTGGGAGAAAGTGAACAAATCGGAATTGTTAGTTAAAAACTCATGATACTTATCTGGATCTGAGAGGTTATGTCTGATGTAAGCCTTTTTTGTGTTGTCGGTGTTGTCCAATTGGACGGGGTCGAGCTCTTCTACGGTTGCCTTACAAGCTTCTACAATGTTCGGGTCCTTGATAGCCTCATCCTATACGTCGGATTTGGTACCCAACACGACTGATTTCTATGCTTCTGCACATGCCCCTTTTAGTTTGGTGTGCGTACAGTCCTGGGAGATCTTGTAGTTCTCATGGACGGTGCGTGGCTCATCTCGGATGCTGTATACACCCCATAGGGTGGGAAATTTGATCACTTGGTAGAAGTTTGAGGGGACAGCTCGCATGGCGTGTATCCACGGTCGTCCTATGATGGAGTTATAAGCCGTTTCCTGGCTCATAACGTGGAATGTTGTTTCTAGGGTGACCCTCCCCCTCAGAACGAGTAGCACTATTTCTCCGGATGTCTGCTTTACTGTATTGCTAAACCTGTTAGTGTTATGCAACACGCTATTATCTTATTCTCGAGCTTCATTTGTATGGGGACTCGCGGGTGAACAATACACACGCCAGTTCCATCATCTACCATGATTCTTTTTACATCGGTATCAGCAATGCATAAAGTTATAACCAAATCATCATAGTGAGGGAAAGACAAGTCGTCGGTATCTGACTTATCGAAGGTGATACTATCTTCGAGGTCGTCATACCGTTCATGGGTGACTGTCCGTTTGAGTTTGTTTGTGGTGGTGAACTTCACATGGTTTATTACCGTGTCGTCGCTGACGCTAATGATAATTTATATGGTATGAGCCGGTGATGGTGGCTTTGGAGGTCCTTGAGGTGGATCACGCCCTCAGGCGAAGTTGGCCCGCCCTTTATTGCTGAGCAGTTCTTTCAAGTACCCCTGGTTTAACATCCTAACTACTTCTTATCGTAGACCTATGCAATCTTCGGTCCTGTGTCCTCTTTCTTGGTGGAATTCACATATAGTACGTTCGACCTCCGGGTAATTGGATCCAATTTCATCTTCTGCGGCCACTGCACCTTCGTGCCCAATTTTTCCAGTGCGTACACTATCTCTGAAGGGGAAACACAAAAATTGTGAGTAGATAGGAGTAGAGTCATACCTTCGACCTTCGTTACATCCATATGCCGCGGTAGGGGCGGGTTGGATATTCGAACATATGGTTGGTGCCTTTCTCGATTGAAATGTGGTGGTTGATCCCTTAGACCTTTGTTACATCGATCTCTCATTGTCTCGATGTGGACTAACGTTAATCGCTTAAGCGGGCCGTTCAGGTCCTCCTCGTCTGCCCTTACCTCGGCACAATAGATGTTGTGAATTTTTTCCCATTTGGTAGGGGTACTTTATGAGTCTGCTGAGTAGTTTTTTAGTTGCCTTAGATCTGTTTCTATTTAACTTATATTTAACTTATTTTGAAAGGCTGCTACTGCCATCCCTTCTGACACGTTCGGCAAACTCATCCTTACTCTGTTGAATCGGTCCAGGAAATCTCGCAGCCCCTCGCCCGTTGTTTGCCAGGCAGCGAAGATATCATTGACCCTAGTTTCGGCCTTCTTTGCCCCTGCGTGAATGGTGGCGAATTTATCTGCCATTTCTTTAAATGTCGATATCGACCGTACCGATAGTTGGGAGTACTACGTTAGCGCTCCACCTATCAAAGTTTCACCGAACTTTTTTAGCAGCACTGACGATACCCGCTCTTTTGATAAATCATTGAATTTTACTGCAGTAGGGCAGGTTGTATTCTCATTGTGTTCTCTACTGCCTCGTTGAGGGAACTCAGGAGATTACTCGAGACATCTGCTGCTGCCTTTAGCCTCGCTTCCCTTTTTCCCGCAATTGTTGGTCAGAAAGAAAATGGGTGAGAAATAGTTATCACTTTCAAGAATCTAGATGAAAACTATGGTTTCAGCTATAGAAATTCCCACGGACGACGCCAAATTATTTTACTCAAAAGATATAAAAATATTTTTGAACCAATCAATCAAAGATGAAGGGGTAAATCTTAGCTGGATATAATGAATACTAGAAAAAGCGAATGATGAAGATATGATTGTCAATAGATTTCCTTTCGTTCTCAAATAATGTTTCTTATTACAGAGCTTTTTTTTCGAGAGCTTTACAAAGCTCTTTTTTCCCCCTTATATATTAGAGGGAGACTCTTCTAAGTTGTCAGAAACAAACTACCAAGAATATTCGATGGAATATTCTCAATGTCCCCTAATGAGATTACAATATTAAAAGGGTTGTACCGCCTCTTCTTCTGTCCTAAGGTCGTCTATTTCGGGACGACAACCCGAAGGTACCCGATCGTTTGTCGTACTCGTCGTAGATCGTGGTTGGTCAAATTTAAACCCATATACAATGTATCAGAGAACATGATGAGCTATGATATTTTAATAAAAATAATTAATTGAAAGAATTTAATATTGGAAAAGGACAAATATATTTTATTTATATTAATGAAAAATAGATTAAAAGTGATGTTACAAGAAAATTAAAATAAGGGAAGTAAGAGCAGTAGGGTTAATTTTACTGATGGTCACTTAATTATGTTTTAATTTTACTAAAGTTACTCAACTATTTTTTGTCACTTAAAAGTAACTAAGCTTTCACATTGTTACTTAAAAGTTATTTTGGCTTAAACCCCTACCATAATTATGACATGGCATAAAATTTAATGAGAAAAATCCAAAAATAAATGTCACACAAGCTTAAATGGACCATACCTACTTTAGATTCAATTCTTCCTTAATGTGATTTGATCCATAACCCAAATGGGTTTCAATAGGGGAAAAATATACACCCCAAATAAAATTAGTTCTTGTGATTTTTTGTGGGGGGTTTTAATCGTACAAATACAATATTTTTTTATCTAAACAATTGCAATAGGTTGTCTGTAAGTGCATGTTCATTGTGAAAATAGACTCTTATTAGCTTTATTATTTTTCTTGTATGCTTATGATACATTAATATGTTATATAAGATGAATACAATACTATTTTAATTTTACTAGAAAATTATAAATATGTTATGTGAGTTGGATACTAGTATTTTAACTTTAGTCGAGTTATAAAATGACTCGGATGGGGCATACAAACAAAATAAGATTTTTTTCGGTGTAGAATAATTATAAATGTGCATTATGTAATAAAAAAGGCATGAATTTTTTAGTATAGGATAATCATTTTAAACGAATATGAAATTTAATATTTTTTTATTGAAAGCATTTGGGTTATGAGTCAAATCACATTAAGGAATTAATGGATCTAAAGTGGGTAAGATCCATCTAAGTTTATGTGACATTTATTTTTGGATTTTTCTTATTCAATTTTATGCCATGTCATATTTATGGCAGGAGTTTGAGCCAAAATGACTTTTAAGTGATAATATAAAAATTTAATTACTTTTAAGTGACAAAAAATAATTGAATGACTTTAGTAAAATTTAAACATAATTAAGTGACCATCAATAAAATTAACCGAAGAATAATATGGTAAATTACAAAAGAGGTTAGTGTATAAGTTAGTTATGGGGGTAAATTTTCCTTGATCTTTTCGTCTCACTGAATTTGTCTTTGCTCTGCCTAAAAATTGGAACAACCACATCGAGAAAGTTCAGCAGTGGATAACGACATATCAGTATTCATAGTTGGAATCAAATCAGATACTAACTACACCACCTAAAGTCAAGCTTCCCTTGGAAAACTAGACTTGCAATTACATAGTGAAGAGCTAAAGAAAACCTATTCATTCTTTCTTACATGTCCCGAGTTCTGCATCCGGCCCCAATATAAATATCGGACACTAGTGAGAAACCAAAAAAAAAAAACCTATCGTTGCCTATTATTTTCCCACATCTCCATCTTATTTTTCTCCCAATTATTGTAGTTGCAAATGGAATTAGCTAGGGAGAAAAAAAAATTGTATAATTTGCCAGTCAATTTTGCAAACAGAAGCAAACGAATGATCAGAAGTGACACAGATGAATAGGTCCATAAAGAAAACCGTGTTCATGCCGCGTATCTGAAACCAGTGGTGGAAATACTTTTAAGTTTTAACTAAGCAATATCATCTGCTGCTGCTTTACAGAAAGTCCCTTTCTGGAAGGTACAATATTATGTAAATACAGAATATCGACTAACAACGTTTGAAAATAATATATAAAATAAATAGTGATCACAGTTTCAAATAAAATTTCCTTGCAAATTTAAATAATACTATCAAAATTGACTTACGGATACCGCTTGCACAAAATTCAGCCAACATCACTGTCAAAAACAACGGAATATGCTTCAAAATAAACCTCCCTCACCAGAGGATTGGATAAAGCCTATGTCAAATTGAACTCATTTTTCTCAGCCTAATCCATGCCTTTACCTTTATTTAATTGTTATAATACGTTTCATGCCACCGACTACTGGCCCCCCATTTGTCCGTTTCTTCCCTTGGGGGTCTAGATTTTTCTGGGTGAAGGTAATTACTGTGCCTGACCAGGCCTAAAAGCGTCGATATCAAGAAATTTCCATTCTAGCTATTTCGTTGTAACAACTACATTGTTAATCTCATCGTCCAAATTATCTACTCTAATTTAAAATGTTGTGAAAGTAACAATGGAAAGAACTCCAACAATGAAAATTATCAATGAACATCTTCATAGTTCACCCATTAACCATAATATTTTTGTATGGGGTCGAATTTGACCAACCACGTTCCTATATCGGTATGGCCAACCGCCGTACGTGCACAAGCCAGGGTAGAAATACGACTCAAGAATAGTGGGAGGAACGACTCCATAGTTTCGTCGACCCCTCAATGTCGTATATTTAGTTTCTATTCTTCAATATTTCAAGGAGGATCCTTTACTATATAAAGGGGATCCTAGCATTGTAAAAAGAAGGAGGACAAACTCTTATTTTATCTAACTTTCTTCTCTCTCTCTCCCTCTCATATATACTGTGACTACTATAAGTAGGGCATTGAGAATATACTAGGGTATAATTATCTTCGATTACGATTTACCCTTGAATCTCTTTCAATTGATTTGCTCGGAAAGTGTCCGATAACTTTTGAGTCAAACAATTTAGCGCCGTCTGTGGGGATTTCGATAATCGAAATCATAGTTCACACCTAGGATATCAAAAACAACAATCACTGTTCTTCATACTCCATATAAGCCAACAATGGCAGAAAAAGAAGCAAGGATGAAGACGATAGCAGATGTCGCAACCAACCTCATAGGCCCCCTCAACGAAGCCGGTAGAGAAAATACCACGAACGTAACACCCAATAGTGCACCGGAGGGGGAGATCTCACCCTCTTCACTAGAAGATCTGACGATTTTGCATCTCTACATCTGCAGCCAAGGAAACACCCAGTAGTCAAAAAGCTACTAGAGGATTGGTTGACAAACACTTTAAGTAGCATGCTCGAAAAATCACCTCAAGGAAATATCAGAGATTCGTCAACGGCAGATATCGCTACCACCACCGGCAAGCCCGGTGCTGTACGAACAAATAACGCTCACATCGATATCGGCGCCAGCGATGGGGCACTCGCAATCATCCTTAAGAAAATGGAAGAAATGGAGAATGAAAACAAAATGCTTCGTGATCAAATGAAAGAGCACCAGGAAAGAGTAGACAAAATTTCTGGCGCCCTTAAGCTACTACAGAAACGCGACGTGGGAAGGTTCGTCGAACAACCGTAGGATGAGGAAGTTTCCCCTCACCCAATCCCAAAAACCTTCAAGATGTCACCATACCTGAGAATATATGACGGGACTACGGATCCTGAAGACCATCTAATCCATTATGTGACCGTTGTAAAAGGCAATGACTTATCAAAAGAACAAGTGTCGTCCATGCTGCTGAAAAAATTCGGAGAAACTTTGACAGGAGGGGCGTTAACGTGGTACTCTAAACTACCAGCTAGATCAATATCGATGTTCGAATAGATGGCGGACAAATTCGCCACCGCTCATGCAGGAGCAAAGAAGGTTGAAGCTAGGGTCAACGATATCTTCGCCATCAGGCAAACAATAGGTGAAGGACTCAGGGACTTCCTGGCCCGATTAAACAAGGTAAGAATTAACGAACATATCGGAAGGAATGACAGTCGCGGCTTTCCAGAATGGGCTGAACAGAGATGGTTCAAAAGTAACCAAGAAGCTGCTCAGTCGACTCATGAAGTATCCCCCCACCACATGGAAAGAGATCCACAATGCCTAATGAGCTGAAGTAAGAGCAGATGAAGACGATCTTAACGGTCCAACCCAACGACTAATGTCAATACAATCAGAGATAAGGAGGGATCGACGCAACGATGGGCGGCAGGAACAACCCCCATGCTTCAACAAAGAAAGGCATCAGCCTTACGTCAGAACTCCCAATCCACCCCCTCCGAGGTACCCAGACGCCGTGCAGCGATATGTCGCCCCACTCCGAAATGAAAGAGGTATGCCCCCATTATTATCTGCTCATAATTTTTATGTGTCCCCTTCAGAAATAGTGTACGCACTGGAGAAGTTGGGAGCAAAGGTGCAGTGGCCGCAGAAAATGAAATCAGATCCTAGTGCAAGGAGGTCGAACGTCCTATGCGAATTCCATCAGGAAAGAGGACACAAGACCGAAGACTGCATAGGTCTACGACAGGAGGTAGTCAGAATGCTGAACCAAGGATACCTGAAGGAGCTACTTAGCGATAAGGGAAAGGCCAATTTTGCCAGAGGACGCGACCAGTCTCAAGGACCACCGAAAGCACCATCTCCAGCACGCACCATACAGATGATCGTCGGTGGTGGAAATGACTCAGCAATCAACCACGTAAAGTTCACCTCCACACACAAGCTAAAGCGCATGATTGCTCACGGACGGTATGACGACTTTGAAGATAGTATCACCTTCGATAAGTCTGATACTGACGGTTTGTCTTTTCCTCATTACGATGCTTTAGTTATAACTTTACGTATCACTGATATTGATGTGAAGAGAATCATGGTGGACGATGTGAGCGATGCTTGTATTATCCATCCAAGAGTCCTCATGCAAATGAGACTCGAAGATAAGATAATACCGCATTGCATAACATTAATAGGTGTTAACAATGCAGTGGAGCGGACCTCCGGAGAGATATCATTGCCAGTCTTAGCAGGGGGAGTCACGCTGGAAACCACATTCCACGTAATGAATCAGGAAACGGTTTATAACGCCATTATAGGGCGTCCTTGGATACATGCCATGCGAGCCGTTCCCTCGAGATTCTACTAGGTAATCAAATTTCCCACCCCATGGGGAATATTCAGCATTCGAGGTGAGCCACGCACCGCTCATGAATGCTACCAGATCGCCCAAGATTGTACACATACCAAACAACTGAAAGGAGCAAGCGCGGAAGCATAGCAATCAGCCATGTCGGGAACTAAAATCAACCCGACAGCAGAAGTTATCAAAGACCCAGATGTCGTAGAAGCTTGCAAAGCGACAGTCGAGGACCTCGACCCGGTCCAGCTGAACGATACCAACCATTCAAAGAAAGCATACATCGGGCACAATCTCTCCGACCCAAGTAAGTACCACGAATTCTTAACTAAACATGCAGATTTATTTGCCTTCTCTCATTCAGATATGCCGGGAATCCCAAAATACATCGCCACTCATAAGTTGAACGTCGACCCACTATATCCGCCTGTACGGCAGATGAGAAGGAAATCCAACGCCACAATCAACGAGGCAGTCAGTGAAGACGTGGACAAGTTATTAGCCAACGGTTCCATTAGAGAATCAAAATACTCGCAATGGGTCGCTAATGTCGTCATGGTTAAAAAGAAAAATAGAAAATGGAGAATGTGCATGGATTTCATCGACCTGAACAAGGCATGCCCAAAAGACTCGTTCCCATTACCCCACATCGACCAACTAATCGATACAACCGCAGGGCATGAACTGCTAAGTTTCTTATATGCCTACTCCGGTTACAACCAGATTATAATGGCCGAAGAGGATCAAGAGAAGACAACTTTCATCGCCCACCAAGGGACATACTGCTATAAAGTGATGCCCTTCGGACTCAAAAATACGGGAGCAACGTACCAAAGGTTAGTCACCAAGATGTTCAATAAAATAGCTCAGCAAGACTATGGAGGTTTACATCGATGACATGCTAGTAATGTCGGAAAAGAAGGAGGATCATATCGATCACTTGACAGAAGCCTTCGGGATACTGAGGCAGTACGGGATAAAATTAAACCCAGAAAAATGCGCCTTCGGTGTGGCCTCGGGAAAATTCCTAGGTTTCTTCGTATCACAACGAGGTATCGAAGTCGACCCGGATCAGATCAAGGCCATAGTTGCAATACCTGAGGTTTTGAACAATAAGAAGCAAGTATAAAAATTGACGGGGCGAATAGCTGCCCTATAAAGATTCATCTCGCGGTCCTCCGACAGATGCCATAAGTTATTCAACGTACTGAGGAAAGACCAAGGGTTACAGTGGAACGGGGAATGCATCGAGGCCCTGAGGAAGTTAAAAGCATATCTATCTTCATCGCCGTTACTCGTCAAAGCAAACCCGGATGAGTGTTTGCTAGTGTATCTGGCAGTGTCCAAAGTTGCTGTCAGCGCAGTCTTGGTCTGCAAAAATAGAAGTACTCAATCTCCTATTTACTATATCAACAAAACTTTAGTAGATGCTGAAACACGATATCCACACCTCGAGAAACTGGATCTAGCACTGGTCGTAGCTTCACGAAAGCTCAGGCCTTATTTTCAGTGTTATCCCATATAAGTAATAACAACATTCCCCCTGAGAAGCATCCTACATAAGCTCGAACTCTCGGGTAGGCTCGCTATATGGACCATAGAGCTCAGCGAGCATGACATATCCTACCACCCAAGAATCGCCATTAAGTCGCAGGTACTTGCCGACTTTGTCACCGACTTCAGCGTAGAGATACTGGCATAGGTGGAGCAAAAGGCCCTCCGCACCTCCACCCACATTGATCTCTGGACTCTCTACACTGAAGGTGCCGCGAATGCCTCGGGATGGGGACTAGGACTCGTCCTCGAAGTCCCTATGGGCGAAATAATTCTCCAGTCTGTATGATTCCCCGAGATGACTAACAATGAGGCCGAGTATGAGGCTGTGATTGCAGGTATGAAATTAGCCATCAAATACGGGGCCCATCGACTCATCCTCCACTGTGACTCCCAACTCATAGTAAATCAAGTCACCGGGACTTACCTGATCAAAGAATAAAGGCTACAAAAATACCAATCAGAAATCCATAAGCTGATGCCTGAATTCGATGAATGTCGCTTCGAGCAAATCCCCAGAGCACAAAATGTCGAGGCAGATGGCTTAGCAAAACTAGCCACGGCCACTGAGAATATCAGCAAAGAAATGTGTTCACCCTCCTCCATTCAGCCATCAATCACATTGAGTTACTCTCTCTAAACCAAACTTGGGACTGGCGCAACCAGTTTGTGTCCTATCTGCAGGACGGAACACTCCCGCGCGACAAAAAGGAGGCCAAGAAGCTCCGCGTACAAGCTGCCCGTTACAGCCTGATAAATCATGATCTCTATAAGAGAATATTTGGCAGCCCCCTCGCTAAGTGCCTCGGGCCGCATCAAACAAGACAAGTATTAGAAGAGGTGCATGAAGGCCACTGCGATGCTCATACAGGTAATCGCGCCCTCGTCCGATGTATCATTCGAGCCAGTTATTACTAGCCTACTATGAAAAAAGAGGAGGTATATTACGTCCAAAGATGCGAACAGTGCCAAAGGTATGCCCCCATGATACACCAACCGGGGGAGCTTCTCCATTCAGTTACCTCACATTGGCCCTTCATCAAGTGGGGAATGGATATAATCGGTCCTCTACCAGCAGGACGAGGAAAGGTGCGCTTTATTTTAGTTTTGACTGACTATTTTTCCAAGTGGGTGGAAGCAGGTGCGTACGCACAGATACGCAAACAAGAAGTCATCGCCTTTCTATGGAAAAACATCATATGCCGTTTCGGCATCCCCAAAGAAATCAGTTGTGACAGTGGCCCCCAGTTCATTGGTAGGAAGACAACTAAGTTCTTCGAGAAGTGGCACATTAAGCAGATACTCTCCACTCTGTATCACCCTGTCTCTAATGGCCAAGCCGAGTCTTCCAACAAGACAATATTGAACATACTAAAAAAAAAGCTCGAGGAAGATAAAGGGCTATGGCCCGAATTACTACCTGAAGTGTTGTGGGCATACCGGACCACGCCCAAATCCAGCACTGGAGAAACGTCGTACTCGCTGGTCTACAGGATCGACGCGGTCATACCCGTTGAAATTGGGGAGCCAAGCCTGAGATATTCCCATACCAGCGAGGTAGAAAATGACGAAAGCAGATTGTAAGATTTGGACGAAGCCGAAGAACGAAGAGACATGGCCCATATAAGAATGACGGCCCAAAAACAGCAGGCAGAAAGATATTACAACAAGAAGGCCAAACTAAGATCACTCAAGGTGCGCGACTACATCCTCAAAGCCAAAACATTGGTGTCAAAACACCCGAGTGAGGGAAAATTGGGAACCAACTGGGACGGGCCATACAAAATTACAGCAGCGGTGAACAAAGGAGCATTCCAATTAGAAACAATGGAAGGTAAAACACTCCAAAACAACTGGAATGTCGCCCACCTCAAATACTTCCACTTCTAAAAGGCATCTCCCGAGTCATACTCTATTTCCCTCACCCGAGTTTTGTCCCAATTGGGTTTTCTCGGGGAGGTTTTTAATAAGGCGGCAAAGAAGATACCCGGTGGTCCCAGGGCTGACTCATCACGTCGGCCGGACGACACGGTCTCTAGACCAATGTAATAAAGGGACTACACTAGTCAATTCTCCATTGTATAGACAATTCTCCATTGTACATACAAGTTTATCCATTATATAAGCGGAATTCTCTGACATATGAAAATCGACAAACGGCTAAGGCCATCGACATCAGGTTTGACCTAGTTCGACCACGACGGATAACACCTCGACGATAGTCGAAGCAATATCCTACTGGCTAAGGCCATCGACACCAGGTTCGACCTAGTCCGACTACGACGGATAGCACTTCGACGACAATCAAAGCAACATCCTACTGGCTAAGGCCATCAACATCAGGTTCGACCTAGTTCGACCATGACGGATAGCACTTCGACGATAGTCGAAGAAACATCCTACTAGCTAAGGCCATCGACACTAGGTTCAACCTAGTCCAACCACGATGGATAGCACCCTACTGGTTAAGGCCATCGATATCAGGTTCGACCTAGTCTGAACACGATGGATAGCACTTCGACGACAGTCGAAGCAACATCCTATTGGCTAAGGCCATTGACACCAGGTTCGACCTAGTCCGACGACGACGGATAGCACTTCGACGACAGTCAAAGCAATATCCTACTGGCTAAGGCCATAGATATCAGGTTCGATCTAGTTCAATCACGACGGATAGCACTTCGACGACAGTCAAAGTAACATCCTACTGGCTAAGGCCATCGACACCAGGTTCGACCTAGTCTGACCATGACTAGCACTTCGATGACAGTCGAAGCAACATCCTACTGGCTAAGGCCATCGACACCAGGTTCGACCTAGTCCGACCACGACAGATAGCACTTAGACGACAGTCGAAGCAACATCCTACTGGCTAAGGCAATCGACATCAGGTTCGACCTAGTTTGACCACGACGAATAGCACTTCGACGACAGTCGAAGTAACATCCTACTGGCTAAGGCCATCGACACCAGATTCGACCTAGTTCGACCATGACGGATAGCACTTCGACGATAGTTAAAGCAACATCCTACTGGCTAAGTCCATCGACATCAGGTTCGACCTAGTTCGACCAAGACGGATAGCACTTCGACGACAGTCGAAGCAACATCCTACTGGCTAAGGCCATCGACATCAGGTTCGACCTAGTTCGACCACAACGGATAGCATTTCGATAACAGTCAAAGCAACATCCTACTGGCTAAGGCCATCGACGTCAGGTTCGACCTAGTTCAACCACGACGGATAGCACTTCGATGACAGTCGAAGAAACATCCTACTGGCTAAGGCCATCGACGTCAGGTTTGACCCAGTTCGACCACGACGGATAGCACTTCGACAACAGTCGAAGCAACATCCTACTGGCTAAGGCCATCGACGTCAAGTTCAACCCAGTTCAACCAAGACGGATCGAACTTCGACGACAGTCGAAGCAACATCCTATTGGCTTAGGCTGTCAACATCGTATCGATCTCGTTCAAGTCGCGATGACCTTTTTAACGAACAACAAACACCACCTCTACGGAGGCTAGGTACCGAAAAATGAAAGAAGAACCCGAGGAGAGAAAAATAACGACAAAAATAAAGTTTATATCATAGAAAAAAATATATCTACATTCAACCTCGTGAAAAGGCCCCACTGCATTCCAAAAAAAAATAATGATAAAATATGTACAAATTCAGGGCTGCTCGTCATCCTGCCCGTCGTCCCCTGGGCGATAAACATCATTATACCAGGAATCTGAGTCTAGCCGATCGACATCCCCAAAAGTGAAACCTTCCCAATCAGAGGAGTCGGAATAGTATCCGCATGCTTCACGAGCAGTGCGAGCCTCGCGCCATCGTGCCTGGATTTCCTCCTCCATCGTTCGGCTCGCGGTATGAAGCTCTCTATATACGTCAAGTCTGGCCTCCGCAAAAATCCACATCTCATGCGCGTTGCAGCGCGTACTCTGATCAGACGTCGGACGAGATGAGGAGGGCTGTGAAGGTCGAACCATGTCCTCAGACCTTAGGGGAGCAACTTGCCTACGAACATTATTTTTTGCCATCCTGGCTTCGAGCTCAGTGGTCAAGTCAGCTACCCTACGCTGGAGATCAATATTCTCCGTAGCTACCCCCCGACTGAGCTCGATCTCATCATCTTTCACCTTGAGGAGCGCTTCCAATTCACTGTTACGGGCCACGACCCTCACCAGCTCGTTGTCCGTCTTCTCCAGTTCAACCCCCCTACGTTCTAACTGGGACTCCCTCTGCTCAAGCCCCTCACGTAAAACCCAAAACTCAGGGTCTTGCTGGAAAAGATCCACTGCTGCTCTATTCTAAGAGCGGTACCGCCAATACTTTTTTTCCATCTTGTCAAAGATGGTCGCCTTTTTCTGCTCACAACGTCTCCTCTCCACTTCCAAAATGAGGGTTTGAAAAGAAAAATAGAAATCAGCACGCATCAAGCCAACCTTACAACACGTAAAAGATAAGAGGGTTACCTGTAAGGCCACGCCAGTGACCCTTCGTGATAATTCCGCATCAGTTACGGCTCTAAGCGTCTCGCTCTCAGGGGCGGCGCATAACAAATTAAGGGCCGATTCAGCCTGTTCGCTGTTCAACAATAAATTATAAGCCCCAGGAATCACAATTCGATGATCGGACTCGTCCATCATCATATCCACGTGTGTGAGGCCCTTTACAAGCTCATCCACATCCTTCTAGGCAATTTCGGAATCCAATTCCTCAACTCCCCTGCCAGCTCCATCGACGTTGGTTGTTGAGCCCCCCTCAGCGGCATGTGCCGAGCTGGTATCGGTAGCGACACTCCTCTGATGGGCCGACCTCCCAGATTGGATGGCGTCGGCCATAAATACAGGTCTGGGCGCTTGTTGGGACGCACCACTTCCTTTGGCTTCTGTAGCTACCCCCTTGCCCGTCTCAAGTCTCCTCCTTTTTCTCTCCAACGATTCTTCACCCTCAGGAGACTCAACTGTGGGCTGCAGAGCCGGTACCGATGACGTCGACTCCCTCACAACTGCCGCCACAGATTCGACTCCCTATAAAAGAGCTATAAGGATGCCTCCTCGGACAAACTCGCATAATATCTCGCGAGTATCCGAGGCAGCGTTGGACCGCGTGGAAGTAGGAACCATCGCCCTCTTCCTAGGAGCACCTTCTCCTATCACCATGAAGATAGACCAATCAGTTAAACTTGCAAAACTTGCTAAACAAAGTCAGAAATCTACCTGAAGAGGCCGCGAGGCCATAATGCTTTATGAAGGCGGGCCACGTGCGAGTCTCTTCCGCATAAGGCAACAAGTCGGCAACCCACTTCCTGATACTGGTGACGAGCTGGGGAGGGTAAGCCATAGCTACAATAGAAAAGTTAAAACTACAAGCCGCAAGTAACGAGGAACTCAATGAATGGTAATACTCATGCTTCGAATTCCACTTCTCTGGGAACCCGGCAGGGTTGTAGACCAAGTGCTCAGTCTAAATATATAAATACCTATGCCAGAACCCATGACTAGGTCGGTCATCGGTTTGGACCACCAACCCCTTTGTACTACGACTCCTCAAGTGTAGCATGGTCCCTCTCAGTTAAGCAGCGTTGAACAATTGCAGAAGATGATGGATAGAGACCTCACACCCAACCAGCTCTGCGTACTTGGTTAGCAGTCGAAGTACTTTTAGGGTATATGCCGTAAGCTGAGACGGGCATACGTTATAAAAATGGCAGAGCTCCTCCGCCAAAGGGAAAATAGGGAGACCATAGCTAATCAAGAAGGGATATTCATAAAAGGTGCAGTATCCCGATCTGTGAACATCTACATAATCCTCCCCTGCTGGAACTACCTCCACGTGAGCGGGTATGACGTACGTCATACGAAGATTATCTAAATGATCTTGTAGAAAATCAGAGAATTCCGGAGGTTGCACGGGTGAGTCTTTGTTAAAATCACTCTGAGATAGGAGACATATTGGTAACAACGCATCCACTGTAAGAGGGCTAATTTCTTCTTCTTCCTCCCTCTTACCACCACCAGAAGGAGGCGGCATATTCGATGGAGTAGCTTTCGGGACCCTCGCATTATCCCCCCGAGATTTAGGCATAGGTTCTGTTCAAGAGAAAATCGTACACGACACAATGGAGAAGGAGGGAATTTTCGACCAACGGAGAAGTGTCGGAGTATGGGGATGCTTTTTGAGAGAATGGAATGTTCTTACAAATGATCAAAGTTTGCATCAAGTTAAACCCTTCCCCTATTTATAGGGTTGGGTGGCGTCAAAAAGATTTCAAACTGGCGCGGGAAACCAAAAATGCCAGAGTACCTGTTGCGCTGTCTCGGGAATATGTGTAATGATGACGCATGCGAGCACTGACGTCACACCAAGGAAAGGTATTACGTTTCGACGGTCTGACAGTTGAGTGTTGCCTTCTATCCATCACATCACGACTTTTGGATGAAGTCAAACTCTCCCGAATGAGGGCACTGATTCCGTCCATCGAGGACGCACCTTGCTGCGAGCCCGACGAACGGTGGGACTAACTGTATGGGGTCGAATTTGACCAACCACGTCCCTATACCGGTATGGCCAACCGCCAAACGTGCACAAGCCAGAGTAGAAGTACGACTCAAGAATAGTAGGAGGAACGACTCCATAGTTTCGTCGACCCCTCAATATCGTGTATTTAGTTTCTATTCTTCAATATTTCAAGGAGGATCCTTTACTATATAAAGGGGATCCTTGCATTGTAAAAAGAGGGAGGACATGCTCTTATTTTCTCTAACTTTCTTCTCTCTCTCTCTCTCTCTCTCTCTCTCTCTCTCTCTTACGCATATACTGTAACTACTATAAACAGGGCGTTGAGAATATCCTAGGGTATAATTATCTTCGATTACGATTTACCCTTGAATCTCTTTCGATTGATTTGCTCGGAAAGTGATCGATAACTTTTGAGTCAAACAATCTTCTACTAGGATGTAAGAAATAAATTGAAAATCTAAAGACTGAGATAAACCTGCTGATGCTTAGGTTGACAAGGGAAATTGGAGCAGACTATGTGAAAAGACTACTTCTTGATTCATACCCTCTCACTTGCTATTATGATATGCTTGAGGAACTGCTCGCTGAGCAGCATGAAGATAATGATACTCTTGTTATCGTTATAAGCATTGACATCGAAGCCGCCTCTAAGGCATCAAAATCTGTTAATCAAAAGACTGAATAGATTGGGGCCCATTGATACCTTTTAACATAATCCAAATAATATTTGGAAGATAATTTTAGCATACCATGCTAACAACATGGCATGCATAACAAAACAACTTAAAAAACCAATCTTTTACTCTACTCAGTCTTTTGATTAACAAATTTTGATGCCTTAGAGAGGGCTTCAGTGTCACTCCTTATAACGATAACATGAGTATCATTATCTTCTTCCTGCCCAGCAAGCAGTTCCTCAAGCATGTCATAACAGCAAGTGAGAGGGTATGAACCAAGAAGAAGTCTTTTCACATAGTCCGCCCCAATTTTCCTTGTCAACCTAAGCATTAGTAGGTTTGTCTCAGTCTTCAGATTTTTTAACTTATTTCTTACATCCTGGTAGATGATGTTGTGGATAATGGGTGAACCATGAAGAGGTTCATTGACAATTTTCTTTATTGGGGTTCTTTCTATTGTTATTTTTAGAGTAGATAATTTGGATGATGAGATTAATTAATAATGTAGTTGTATTTATAGTATGGTTTGAATATCTCTAGGCTTAGGGTTATTAATTGTGTTCCCATTTTCTTCTCTCTTATTTTAGTTTGAATTACAATCTTCAATGAACCCTTTAGCGTACACTCCTCAAAGAAAACTTTACATTCTTCAATGCCTCCATTTCGTTTACCCAAATTTCTGTTCATGAAGTCTACATCCAACCAGTGAGAATATCTGGTTTGGATATGGTTTTCCAGTAAAAAGAATTCCAATAATTTTTTTCCCTAATTTTCTATTACAGCTTCTTTTTCTAGTAATTTTTTTTCCTAATCTTCTCTTCTCCATTCCAAAAGAATATGAGAGGTTACTATATATTTATGTATTAATTATTTAGGTTACCAAAAATATATTGATAACTACAATTTTGTTTTTTTAATCCCTATGTAATAACTATTATTCTCATCCCAACTACATTTAGCTTTTCTACGAAGCATTTATAAATAAAATAAATTCCTTCAGCGATTACCATTTGAATAATTCATAGAGAAAAAATATTGTGAAGCATATATTTAGACCAAAGGACACAAATGGAACTTCGGACAAACAAATTCCATTGGTTGCTGTATTTCATAAACGTCAGTTATGTTGGATTACGTGCTATAAATACTTAACTCCAGAATCAACGTTTGCCCACACTGCTAGCTAATAACTACTATTGTTTCTCAACATACATACATATACATAGCTCCTTGTAGAGTCTAGCTAGAGTACTATTTCCTTGTGAAAATGGGATCACGATACGAAGTTGAAGTAAAGATAACTTCAGCCAACGATTTGAAGAACGTCAACTGGCGTTACGGTCCCCTGAAGCCGTACGCAGTTGTCTGGGTTGACCCCAACGCTAAATGCTCCACTAAAGTCGACGAAGACGGCGATACATCTCCTTACTGGAACGAAAAGCTCGTCGTCCCTTTGAATACTCCGATCGACGATTCCACCTTGTACGTGGACATCGTTCATGCGAACGCTGTAGAGGACACCAAGCCTCTCATCGGATCCGCTAAGCTTCCTCTTAGCAAAGTCGTCGATGATGTTGGCATAGGTGGTGAGATGGAGTGTACGCTTCAGCTCAAACGCCCTTCTGGTCGCCCTCAGGGAAAGGTACAAGTGGAGGTTAGTGTACGAGAGCCACGCTATCGTGCACCGGATGCGTATTATGCACCTCCGTACGGTGTCCCGCCCCCGTCGCAACCTTACGGCAGGGACTATGGTGCTCCGTACACTGCGCCTCCGTCTGGTTATCCTTACAGCGCCACAACTCCTCCTTACGGGCAGCCGGGAGGAAGTTACGGGCAGCCGGCATACGGGGAGGGAAACTACGGGCAGCCAGCTGGCGGGTACGGTTACGAAGAGGAGAAAAAGAAGAGCAAGTTTGGAGGGATGGGGACAGGATTGGCTGTGGGTGCAGTAGCAGGGGTATTGGGTGGAGTGGCGTTGGTGGAAGGCGTCGACCTCTTGGAGGACAAAATCGCTGATGACGTGGCGGAGAAGGTGGAGGATGATCTCGCCGACGACGACGGTGACTACGGTGGAGATGACTTTTAGGAAATGTTCTTGCAGTACTCTTTTGCCTAAGATCCTTTTGGCTACTTTACTTTTCAATTTGCTAATATTCCAAGAGTATTTTTGACTCTATAACAATACATTCTGATAATGAGGAGGAAAAAAAAAACCAAAAAAGGAGAAGGGAATAAATAAAGAATAATTTAAAAGTAAAAGCCTGGATGCTAATGTTCGATGTAATGTACTTTAGAGTGTATGCAAGTTGTGATATGTAGCGGATTCATAATTTTGTGTAAGAGGGTTTAGACGACGGAAACAAAGTCATCGATATCAAGCCTTGTGAATGTATATTTTATTATGTGTGCTGTATGTTTATGTGTGTTAAGTAATAAACTAATAAGTGAGTGCCCTAAACTTGCTTTTGGCTTGGTTTTGGAAGTTTATCCTCGAAATAATTTAGAAAACATTACTCCCGGCCCTGTGATTATTAACTATTTCAATGAAATTAAGTAAATTGAAATTATCAGTTATCGTACTTCTAAGAATTATTAAAATTTACTTATTTATTTAGTAAAAACAAAAGAAAAATGATATTTAGATTCATCCCGTTAATTCGATGCGTACAATAACTTTATATAGTGAAATCTGAATTCTGTCAATTTTCTTGGGATAAAAGCAGTAGTTAATCATATGGAAGATTTAATTTGTATTCACTTAAATATATTTATTCGATTAACCAAAGGTTAACAATTTATTGAAACACATGATGTTTTGAAACAAAAGGTTATCTACCTAAACGTTTTTGGTCGTGTAAGTGGTGAATCCCATAGTTTAGTATCTACTCGCACAGAATGCATAAATCAATGGCATACTCAAAATTATTAAGTCACTGATGCTTATCTACCTTTATTTAATCTAGAGTAAGTACATTATATGTACTTTCATGTAGATTTATCATTTAATTATAATTAGTTGCTGTGTTATATCAATTACAATTAGTATCACTTAACTTCATAAATTATCATGATTTTTCATTGAGTTCATATAAATTTGTTAGCTTTCTTGTATGTGACAAGCATGATCACAGAGGTGTCCACGAGTACCTCAGAGGAGACAAAGAAAGCTGCGACGAGAATCACGTGCTAGAACCAAAACCAATTTCGCTCTCTAGCTTTGGTTCTAAGGAGAAGATATTGACGGGAGAAATTCAAAATAATCAGATTTATAGATTTATAAGTAATCATTCAAAAATAGTCACAGTTTCAAAAATAATTGAAATTTAATTAATTTTCATGTAAAGATAAAATTTTACAAAAACACTATTTAAAATACGAAAAATATTCCAGCATAATATATTGAAATTCCAGTATAATATAATGAAACTCCAGTATATTATACCGGAGTTCCCGCATAATATACTGGAGTTCCAGTATAATATACCGGTCCAGCATAATATGCTGGAAGTTCATACACATGCGCTCCAATCTCCAGTATACACAAATGAACCGATCTCTGGTATATTATGCTGGAACTTTTTGTGTTGCAGTGAAATACTGGCTATTTTTCAATTACTTTAAAAAAGCTAGCTATTTTTCAATGACCTGTCCGTGCTTCTTTTATTGATTGGGAGGGGAATTTGATCCAGTAAAGTTGGAATCTGCTCTAGAAAGGCAGTAGTTTTAAATCTAATATTTCAAATGCTGCTTTGTACAAATAAAGCTTTTCAAAGTTTTTTACTAGGCCAAATACATAACCGGGCCCTTAAACTTGGCCGTTTTTGTCACTTGGGCACTTAAACATAGAGTTGTTCCTATCAGACCCTTCAACTAAATCACATTTGTGCCAATTAGACACTTTGTAGACCATCTGAGAAAAACTTT
>MU731552.1:111310-153182 GCA_026770625.1 Nicotiana glauca
AATAATAATAATAATAATAATCCATAACCTTTTTCTCCTTTTCACGCGTCTTTTCCTACGCACTCAATTATGTCACTAAAAAGTGTCTAATTGGCACAAATGTGGCTTAGTTGAAGGGCCTAATAGGAATAACTCTATGTTTAAGTATCCAAGCGACAAAAAAGGTCAAGTTTAAGGGTGCAGTTATGTATTCTGCCTTTTTACTATAAACATCTTAAAAGTATATCCATAACATAATTTTATAAATCAATTTTATTGATTAACTTATGAGATTATCCTTCGACTATAACTTCACACTTTGATATGATATTGAAGCAAAGTGTTTCTTTGAAATGAAACCTGTATTTTAGATTTAAAATTCGATTAATAAAGCAGATTTCAAGTCGGGCCATGAAGAACAAATTCACTAGTCCTGGTTGTTATTCCGTTTGTAAGTGTCAATTGTTTCACAGTACCCATTTTAGAACTGTTGTTTAAAACATAACCAGCATTTGTAATATACTTAAGATCTAATCAACGATAACAATAACAAACCTAGTAAAATCTCACAAGATCTAGGGAGGGAAGTGCATACGCAGACCTTACTTCTATCTTGTGAAGGTAGAAAGGCTATTTCTGATAAACCATCGACCGAATAAAAGATGTAAAAGGAAACAGTAACACATGCAGTAGCAATAACAAGGGAAAGAACTATACAGGGGCAAACCTCTCGCACCTCCTCACTGGAGCATTTATACATCTCCTCTTTACATGGCCGTTCCATCTCAGCCTCGCTCTCACAATTTGTCCACAACGGAGGTCACTCCCACCTTGTCCCGAGTATCTTCATGCTTAATTTTATGCCTCCTGGTATGCCACCTTAACATCCTCTTTTTTACTATTTTTAACTTTTGGACATGAGAGTTATTGATTGGTTAGCATTCCATCCCATACAATATTGTCGATCCAACTACAACTCTGTAGAACTTACCTTTAAGTCTCGGTGGGATATTCTTATCACATAAAACACCAGAAGCGAGCCTCATGGCACATTCTTAATTATCACATAAAACACCAGAAGCGAGCCTCCATTTCTTCCACGTAGCTCCTATATGATGTATGACATCATCTTCAATATCCCATATACCTTGGATGACTAATCTCATATACTTAAAACTTCCTCTCTTAGGGATGACTTCTGTATCAAGCCTCACTTCCATGTCCACTCTATGATTCATGTTACTAAACTTGCATTCCAAGTATTCTGTTTTAGTCTTGCTCAATTTAAATCTCTTTGACTTCAGGGTCTGTCTTCATATCTCTAGATTCATGTTAACCAGAGATGGATGTTTTATTAACTACGGGTTCAACTGAACTCATAACTTTTAATGCGGACTAAAAATTTATATGTAAAAATTCATTAAAATTATAAAATTAATAGATATGAACCCATAATTTTAAAAATATAATGGGTTCAATGTTAAAAATATTAAAACTGAACTCATAAGATTTAAATCCTAAATCCGCCTCTAACGTTAACTTAACAATGCATCTCGTTAATCAGTACTATGTCATTTGTAAATAACATGCACCATGGGACCCCCTGAATGTATCGCGTCAGTACGTCCATCACCAAGACAAGTAAAAACTAACTAAGGGTTGACTCCTGATGCAACCTCATCAAGATTGAAAAGTATTCCGAGCCTCCTCCCACTAACCTAACCCGGGTCTTAGCTCCATCATACATGCCATTAAATAGCCTAGTGTATGCTACAAACACACCGCTCGCCTCCAAACATCTCCATAGAATCTCTCTTGTGACTTTATCACATATTTTTTCTAAGAGAATGAACACCATATGCAAGTTCCTCTTCCTATCCATATATTGCTCCACCAATCTCGTAACAAGGTGAATGGTCTATGTAGTCGATCACCCCTGCATGAAACCAAGCTGGTTCTCGAAAATAGGCACACTCTTCTTCACCCTCACTTTCACCATCCTCTCTCAAACTTTCATAGTGTGGCTAAGCATCTTGATACCCATATAGTTGTTATAATTTTTATATTACCTTTGTTCTTGTACAACAAAATCATCGTACTCCACATCCATTATTTAGGCATCTTAGTAAGCCATTCCAGGCCTATCTTGCCCGTGAATTTCATCGGGATCTCATTGGCCCGATTGCTTTTCCCCTGCTCATCTTACACATAGCCCCTGAACCTCCACAACCTTGATACAACTATAAAATTCAAAATCTCGACAATTCTTGGAGTGCTTCAAATTACCCAACACAATGTTCTTGTCTCCCTTTTTGTTCAAGAATGTATAAAAGTACATATGCCATCTCTGTCTAATATGTGCCTCTTTCACTAATACTTTGGCTTTCGTCTTTGATGCACTTTACTTGGTTCAAGTCTTGTGCTTTCCTCTCTCTCTTCTTGGCTAGCTGTCACGTCCCAAGTTACCCCTAGACGTGACTGGCACCCAGCTAACACTATCCACTAGGCAAAAAAATTCATGTACTCTTAACTTTTTATATAAGCATTGAGAGAAATACGTACTAGCCCAAACGCATTAAATATTACTAAATAAAAAATAATTATCACACTAAAATCATAATTGATCTATAAATTCTAATAAACACTCAAATAATAAATCTCTAACCCAAATTCCATACTAAAACCATGGAACATCTAATTGAGTAATAGAAGTATAACTAAGCGGCATGCAAACCCGAAAGAGATTATAGACATAAGATAGGTAGGGCTGAAACAACAACTTTCACAAATAATGGAGCGACTCATCTCAGCAATAGAATTCACTCTGAGAACTCGTTAGCTACTAGACCCGTCCTCAAGAACAATATCTACATGTAATATGTAGGTATGGAGTAAGTTATATGTTAATATAACCCAATAAGATCCTCGACCCACCATTTTAAATACTCGTGGAATAAGTGTTAGAAAAAGCGAAATACCTAAAGACTCCCCTAAACTTGGTACGTTTTGTTTGGTTCCTCCTCAAATTTTACCTAGTCCTAATTACCCCTTGTACTTGATTGTTTCATAGTCTTTACCCCCTCAAATGGCCATCTGTTAGAGAAAATGATTTCACTTGTCCTTCGGCGCGTAAGAATAAAAAAGAAGTGTCACATTTGTTGTTCAAATGGGAGAATACAAGTTAAAATATCATTTCTTAACTTTTTAACTGTTTTAGTGGCCATTCCTTTACATTCTTCAATATAACTTCTCTCATCCTCTATTAAAGTACTCGCTTTTCTTCTTTTCTCATTTTTCTTTGCCGTATTTCTTTCTTTATTAGATAACATTTTAATCTTATTTATTGGTTGCCTCTGTTAGTGGGTTACTATTGTTCATATAATGTCACGATCCCAGAATCCCTCCAAAGGAGTTGTGATGGTACCTAATCTGTAAATTAGATATGCCTAATATTTTCTATAATAACATTAATATTTACTAACTGAACAAATTACAATTCCTAAAATCTATGGTACAAGTCACAATACATCACTGCTCCGAAACAAAAGGAATAAATGAAAATAAATACAAATGAAGGTGACTCCGAGGCCTTCGAACGCTATAACAGGTACCTTGAGTCTCCACCGCAACAACCCGCACAACTACTACGACCAAATACCTGGATATGTACATAAAAATGTACAGAAGTGTAGTATGAGCACACCACAGCGGTGCCCAGTAAATATCAACACTAACCTCGGTGGGGTAGTAAGCAGGAACAGTCAAGACACCTACTGGTTAAATGAAATGAACAGGATATGATAATAAAATATCGAGATAAAGATAACGAGGTAAAACCAACAGCGGAGAGAAATCAAAATACAAACAGTAGGAACAATAAGGGAGAACACGGGTAGTAACAAACGATAACTAAGTAACTCAGATAACCAAGTAAATCAACACTGACATAACAAGAACACAGATAAGTAGGAATGTATCCAAATAAAGAAAGCAATGCCAACTAAATCAATTACATCAGGCCTAGTCACAATCCCAACCATCTCAACCTTCAATTTCTTATATCATAATCTCAACTTCCGAACCTTCAGCACATACGGCACCTTGTGCCCCTATATTTTTTATTTTTTATTTCACTTTTAATAATAAAATCCACATGCTATACAATACGTAATGTCCGTACCATGCATTCAATATGTCCAAGAAGTCCTATTTACCTAATATAAGCAAAATTACAATTTCTAAGCTAATTAGAAAAGCCAAAGAGAAAAGATGAAGTTGTTTCTTTGAAAATTCTTTGAGTAAAGAAAGTACCTCTTTTAATTAAAAATACAACATCGAATGGATTATTGCCTTTAACATGAGAGTTAACAACTTAAAACTTAGTAAAAATTTCTTTTTAAGAAAATAGAACCTCAGACGGTTTAAGAGGATATAATTGAGAAACTAATTGAATTAAGGATGTAATAATTATTAAAGTTTGAAGTGTATATATATATACACACACACACACACGCACACGCACACACACACACACACACAGAGGTATTGAAAACATTGTGGTATCTAACACAAATGATCACATCAATAAAGGAATTAAACAGTTTAAACATTTGAATTCATAACAACAAATAAGCACAACAGCAGAAAGTGCACGACATCACCCTTAATGCTTTTACTCTCGTTTTCACCATAAGAGTCAATATTTACTTTTATTCTTTCTTGTTGCGGCGTGCAACCCGATCCCAATTATATAGTACTGTTGCGGCGTGCAACCCATCCAAATCATATAGTAATGTTGCGTCGTGCAACCCGATCCAAATCGTATAATATTGTTGCGGCATGCAACCCGATCCAAATAATATAATGATATTGCGGCATGCAACCCGATCCAAATAATATAATGATATTGCGGCATGCAACCCGATCCAAATAATATTATTGCAGCGTGCAACCCGATCCATATAATATTGTTACGGCGTGCAACCCGATCCATAGCGGTTGTTATACCCCTTTTTCTCCCACCCCAAAAAGATATATGTGTGTGTTATGGATTGTGGGGTTAAAAGAGTTTTTCCAATTAAAATGATAATTTTAAATAGGGATTATTTTGTTTACAGAGTCGCCACTTGGAATTGACTTTTTTTTTTTGGGTGTTCCAAGTTACCTTTTATTTGAATCCTTATTCAAAGTAAGATTTGACTCTTTATATTGGCCCGCGAAAATAAATTTCGGGTAAGGAATTGTGTTGACCGGGGAGAAGGTGTAAGGCATTCCCCGAGTCTCGTGGTTCTAGTACGGCCGCTTTATTAACTTAAAACTTGGCTTGAACTAAATTTAGACAAACTATGATTTATATAATTTTCATGTTTTACCTATCCGCTGTTATTTCTTGATTATAAAAATTATTAAAAAAGATAATTTGGATAAATTAACTACATTGTCATAATCACGCTACGCAAGAGAATGCGTGATCGAATAACAAAATTAATTAACTTATTATAATTGTGACTCACAAGCGAATCAGAAATCATGACAGTCAATTATGTGTAGTACTTTTGAGAAATTACTACATATGAGAAAATTAAAACTTAAAGATTATTATTATTATTATTATTATTTTAAAAAGGGTCGACTATCGCGCTACGCAAGCGAATCCGCGATTTTAGCAGAGGATATATTAAATTAAAAATAATTAACTTAAAACTAATGAGTATGGCATGAGATTATTAAATTAATTTATTAAGTGTTAAACATTACGCTCCACAAGTGAGTCCGTGAATGAAAAAGTTAAAGCGCGCCTTCTAGTTGCCTAGCATTAAATTAATTAAGTAACTAAGTTCTTAATTCAAAATACGATATATTCTTGTGAAGTACCAATCCAAGGGGAGGGAAATGTTGAAAAGTCCAGCCACATTTAACTTCAATTAGTACATCTACTTATCTCAAAGCTATTTAAATCGTCAAAACCCGACTGTTACCCAATTGTTACGTTCATCCTTCCTTTCAAGATTAATTCATGATTCTCTTATTAGTTAGCGAGCAAACAATTAGCCAAATAATATTTCCTATGCTTGTGAACATTATACAAACTGGAGAATTACATGAATGAAAATTGTATTAAAATGCAACAATTCTATATTAATCATATTAAAGAAATTTAAAGCAAAAGAAAGCTAATCAACGATTATATTAGAATGTCACCAACTCCCATGAAACCACGTAGATATGAATCTCACAAAGGGAGAATAACAATACCTGAAGGAAATATTTAAGTAAACTTCAACGGGTGACAGATTATTACAAGAATTTTTGTGAAGTATAGCCAATTCTTTTCTTATTCTTAATAGGGACTGCTGCAACTACACTAAAAATTAACATGTATGAACTTAAAACTACATTTTTCTACTTCTTTAATTTCATCGCATACTACAGTAACTCAAACCATTCATATATTATAACCAATAAGAATGGATCACAGCAGTTCAATAATCGAAAATAACGGGTGTAACTCTAGCCCGTGAAGTCAAACATTTATTCACTCGTCTTGTCAACAGAAATCACACAAGGTAATGACACAGCTATAGCACATCAACACCTTCATGTCCTCATTCCAAGCCAAATCAAATTACATTAAGAAAGAAATATCAGAAGCGTACCTAAATGCAGAAACTGGAAGCAGTGAGGAAACTTGCTTGAAAAGGAAAAATGGACGGCAATCCCAGCAAGAACGAACAGCAATTCAACAGCCCAAAGCCTCGACAATGACCCAGGAATAAACTAGCCACATTTGAATAGACAAGAACCTCAAAAGAAAACCAAAGAACCTTGAAAGACTCTCAGCTTTTTAGATGATTTTTGCTCTCCAGAAACTCCTTCAAGTTCTCAAGTTTTAAAAGATGTTCTGAATATATGTTAAGAGTGTTCAAGAATCTCCCCCCTTTTAATTGAAAGAAAGACCTCTCTTTTATAGGAGAGGATGGCCATCAATTATTATTGCAAACCTATCCAAATGATAGATTTTCTACCAAAAATATGTCCCAATAGTTCCGTATTGGTAAAAATCTGACCATACGATGGTCACGAAACCGGCTCCGTCCCAATAGACCATAATCACTGATCAATACACTCGACTCCAAGTAATTGCAACTGATTCCGAAACAAGCAATGGGGCTACGGCCCTTCCACGCCATGGAGGCATCTCCTCAACTTGGCCACGACGATTCGTTGCTAGCTCATGCCGCTCACAGCTATAAATACTAAGAAAGAGGACCTTAGAAACTCTCTTCTGGGGGAACACTGTTCACAATAGAAAAAGACAGAGTGATATTTCATGTAAAAGCTCTGGGAGCAAGATTGCTATAAGGATCTGAACCTCTTCAAGGAGAGGCAGACCGAGTTGTTATGATCAATAAAGTACTAAATCTATGATCCTTTAATCTTTGATACTCATATTTTAGCTCCATTCTTTGGTCCAATGATTTATTATGGTTTGCTACGATTTGCCCTCGATTCATTTTGATTGTTTTCACTTATAAAGTATTTAGCATCTTTTAAGTCAAACAATTTGATACCGTCTGTGGGAATTTCCTAGCAAGATCGCATAGTTCCTCCCTAGAACAAAACGAAAGAAGCGCCCAGAAAAGAAGACAATCCAGCTCAAATGAGTCAAAAGCAGCACATTGAACGAAGAGAACTCGAACGTCTCAACGAAAGCCAAAATCCTATGTCCTATTAATCTCGAACAGTGCAATCAAGAAGAATAGCCCTCAGAACAAGAGGAAGCCGATGCAAAGCATCTCCCTCACCCCTGATACGGTGTCCAGACGGAAGCCGGCACAGAGATGTCGTAAACCAGGGATCGATTCATGCAAGCTCGATCCCGATCAGGGAATAATGCTAAGGGCCTTCGCCATCAGATTTATTAGGTTCGACCTCAGTTGAACTGGGACTCAGGCTAAGGGCCTTTGCTATCAAATTTAATAGGTTCGATCTCCGTCGAACTGGGAATAAGGCTAAGGGCCTTCGCTATCAGATTTATTAGGTTTGACCTCAGTCAAACTGGGAATCAGGATAACGGCCTTCGCCATCAGATTTATTAGGCTCGATCTCAGTCGAACTGGGAATAAGATTAAGGGCCTTCGCCATCAGATTTATTAGGTTCGATCTCAGTCGAATTGGGACTCATGCTAAGGGCCTTTGCCATCAAATTTAATAGGTTCGACCTCCATCGAACTGGGAATAAGGCTAAGGGCCTTCGCTATCAAATTATTAGGTTCGACCTCAGTCGAACTAGGACGCAGGCTAAGGGCATTCGCCATCAAATTTAATAGGTTCGACCTCCGTCGAACTGGGAATAAGGCTAAGGGCCTTCGCCATCAAATTTATTAGGTTCGACCTAAGTCGAGCTAGGACTCAGGCTAAGGGCCTTCGCCATCAAATTTAATAGGTTCGACCTCCGTCGAACTGGGAATCAGGCTAAGTGACTTCGCCCTCAAAATTTATTAGATTCGACCTCAGTCGAACCAGGACTCAAGCTAAGTGCCTTTGCCATCAAAATTTATCAGGTTCGACCCCAGTCGAACTAGGAATCAGGCTAAGTGCCTTCGCCATCAAATTTATTAAGTTCGACCATAGTCGAACCGGGACTCAGGCTAAGTGCCTTCGCCCTCAAAATTTGTCAGGTTCAACCTCAGTCGAACTAGGAATCAGGCTAAGTGCCTTCACCATCAAATTTATTAGATTCGACCTCAGTCGAACCGGGACTCAGGATAAGTGCCTTCGCCCTCAAAATTTATTAGGTTCGACCTCAATCGAACCGGGACTCAGGCTAAGTGCCTTCGCCATCAAATTTATTAGGTTCGATCTCAGTCGAGCTGGGACTCAGGCTAAGTGCCTTCGCCCTCAAAATTTATTAGGTTTGACCTCAGTCGAATCGGGACTCAGGCTAAGTGCCTTCGCCATCTAATTTATTAGGTTCGATCTCAATCGAAATGGGACTCAGGCTAAATGCTTTCGCCCCCAAAATTTATTAGATGCGACCTCAGCCGGACTTGGGCTAGGGCGAAGAGAAGGTAAGCATCGTCACTACAAGATGACCGCCCCTCCCCGCTCATAACGAGTCAAAGAGCAAAAATCATTATCAGTCCAAAACTAACACATCGACCTCAGTCGAACTCAAGGGCGAGTCGTCTCTTCAAACATGTTCAAAAAGAAAAGGGAGGAGTGGATGGCACAAAGTAAAGCACGAGACAAATGATGGAAAAAAGAGTACATTTATCTACAAAGTTAAGAGCGCGGGTCCTCCCCACTTACACTTGGCCCCGGCCGGTCAACACAAGAAAGAAAAATAAAGAAAAGAACAAGAAACAACCGAGCGCCAACCGACGAACGGAATAAAAGGAAAAAACAATAACAAATATTTTTCTTACACGGTGCCACCATCGCCGCCACTCATGCCATCGTCAACCTCGGGTGTTGCCACATCATAACCACAGTTGGCACGAGCTTCACGATCCTTCTGGCGTGCCACCTCGAAGGCGGCTTCGGTCACAATACCTGCTTCCCGCAAGTTCTTGTAAACGTCGCATTGAGCTTCGGCGTAGACCGAAAGTTCATGAGCCTGGTGGGAAACAACAATATGTGACGGACCAGCTTGGTTCTGCAGTCGCCGGTTCTCTTCCTCCAAGGCCGCAATCCGATCTGACATAACTTGGGCCTCTCACCAATCCGTTCCTCGAGCCCTGCCTCTCTAAGGGCCGATGTCTCCCTCTCCAAATCAAGCCGGGACTCGTGCATGCGGATCGACGCCTCCAATGCCCCAGCCCTCGATGAGGCACCCCTCTCCAGGATTTTTAAGGAAACAACCTCACCTTCCAACGCCGTCAGTTTCCCACTCCATTCCGCAGTCGCCTCCACTACTTTGACCCGGTTCTGCTCCGCCTCCAATTCCATCTCCCTCAACTTACCCTGCAGGTGTGCACAATCAGCTGCGATTCCCTTTCCCACCTCAAGCTCCTCATCCTTCCGACGGATCTGCTCTTCAAGAGCACTTTTACTGCCAAGCGCCTGCAACAACTGCTGGTCCCGCCGCGCCAACTCCTCACCCAAAGCCCGATTGCAAGGATCGTTCCTCAAACACACGTGCAACCCTCGGCACCGATCACGATAACGGCAATATTTTCCCAACATCTGCAGGAAGATCCTCGAGCGAACATTGGCTCTGCAGATGTTCTCCACCTCCAACAAGTAAGTCTGTAAAACAAAGAGAAGGTAAAGCTGAGGCAAAAGCTAAGAAAGAAAAAAAAAAGAAAGAGAAAGAACTAGGAATGTACTACGTACCCTTAGGCCCATTACAGCCACTTCATCCATCACTTCAATATCTGAAACGCTCCTCAAAGATGCGTTCTCGGCCTCCAAAAATTCAAACTGCGACACCAAGCTATTTCCTTTAGTTAGTAAGTTTAAATACGAGGGAACCTCAATAAAATAGGCCGGCCCCCATGCGTGCACCGTAGAATTGGTAATGCCCTCCTCGAACATACGGAAGTCATCGGGGTCCAAATCGGACTCAGACTCATACTCGTCCTCCACCACGTCCTTCCCCTGATGGCGTAGAGCAACCCGCCGTGGCCAACAATGGTACATCAGAGATCTCGACGGCGGCCTGTAAGGATCGAACATCCGCCTCGACAACACGAACTTCTGGCGAGGTCGTCAAGGCAACAACATTCCCTTGGCTAGAGCTAACTGGGGAAAATCCAACCAACTTCCCCCCTCGACAGCAAGCGCCACAGTCGCACCATCTCCCAATCCGTCGGGGGAGAATCCAAGTTGATCACCGATGGAGGAGCCACCACAAATGCTACTCGCCGCCTCTGCGAGGGCCTTTCCTTCTCCCCATTTGAAGGCAAGCCCGTTTGAGGACGGACGAGCCCGGAAGGCCTCTCATCTTGTAGTGTAGCCCGTGTTAGGCATGCAGCCACTGATGATTCAACTGACGCCGCCCTCGGTACTGGGCAAGGCACGGGCGTAGCGGCTAGCCTGGCAATTGTACCCGGTCGGCGAAAAGCCAATTGAGGAGCTTTGACACGGCGTGTTTGCCCTAGGCACAATAAACAAACGAACCAATGAGTGTAGTCAAAATAAGACAAAACAGAAAAGAGAAAAGGTCGATATTCCACCTGTCACAGGCCTGCGACCATGTCTCTCCCAAAAAGTTGCCCAGGTGTGAATCCCCACAGTACAAGGAAGCACAGTCTTGACCAATCCCGGATTCCCTCCAAAGGAGACGACGACAACTTTTCAGCTACAAAATATTAAGGTAAATCAATAACCATAAACATAAAGCATAAAGAAGGTCAAAATAGGGCAGTTGCCCAGTCAGGAACGAGGTCTCACATGAAAAGTTCCAAACTTTCGGGTCCGCCACCAGGTGTTCAGTCCGAATATAGAAAAAGTTTTCAAAGAAACGATGATTGACCTCGTCGTCCATCCCAACCATCAAGCCCCTCGATCCTCGTAGGCGTGTATGGATCATGGTGCCGCGGATCTTTTGAGGAGCAAAGAGACTGAGCACATGCCCCAGAGTGACCTCTCTACCGGCTAGCTCCTCGTACTTGATAAACATGAGAAACAATTTATAGAGGTAAGGAGAAAGTTGGGCCGGGCACACCTCGTAATAGCGGCAGAAGTCAACTACCAGCATCGGGAGCGGGAGTGTATACCTTACCAGGAAGGGATAAGCATAGAACAAGAAATACCCTCAACAATCGATCTGCACCCTGTCCTTAGTCTTCGCAAGCGCAATCTCGACATAACGTGGAATACCCCACTGCTCCCGATTCTGTGCTATCCTCACTTCCCCTATTAGAGAAGCAATGCCCCCCTGTTCCATGCCACCCGATGCACTAAAATCCATCACCTGATTTCTTGGACGAGGCAGAACTTCATCGACCGAAGGAACTTCTTCGCCTTCCACCAACTCTAATTCTTCATTTGCCTGGGCGGGACTTTTAATCACCAGAGAATTAGCCAGACGATTGCCGTGAGAAGAAGTTCCTGCCATGATTGATTCACGAGCGAGAGAAGGAAGAACTTTGATGGGAGAAACGAACAAATCAATGATGATAACGATCGAAAGAATAGGGAAAAATGTGATTTAACAGAAGAAAAGGCTTCTCGAGAATCCTCTTAGAAGAACAATGAATGTGTAAAGAGAAAATGACACATCCTCTCTAGTTATAAATAACAGAATCTGCCTGCATGGAGCTCAATAATCTCCATTAATACATGACCGGGCACAAAGCGATTCACTTTTATGAAAATGTGTGCCATTACGAACGACCGCGCGGAGTGGCGCCCCCCTCACCGACCGATGGTTCAGTTCCGAAACTTCAATTTGGAGTTCTTAACACCATTAATAAATGAAAGGTGAGTGCGTTTCTTCCTGATTATGCCACACTATCCATTCGCCGAGGTCGGCACAGGCACGACCCTACTATATTGGTAAAAATCTGCCATACGATGGTCACGAAACTGGCTCCATCCCAATTGACCATAACCACTGATCAATACGCTCGACTCCAAGTAATTGCAACTGATTCCGAAACAAGCAATGGGGCTACGGCCCTTCCACACCATGGAGGCGTCTCCTCAACTTAGCCACGACGATTCGTTGCCAGCTCATGCATCTCACAACTATAAATACTAAGAATGAGGACCTTAGAAACTCTCTTAAGGGGAACACTGTTCACAATAAAAAAAGACAGTGTGATGTTTCATGTTAACGCTCCGGGAGCAAGATTGCTGTAAGAATCTGAACCTCTTCAAGGAGAGGCAGACCGAGTTGTTATGATCAATAAAGTACTAAATCAATGATCCTTTAATCTTTGATACTCATATTTTAGCTCCATCCTTTGGTCCAATGATTTATTATGGTTTGCTACGATTTTCCCTCGATTCATTTTGATTGTTTTCACTTATAAAGTATTTAGCATCTTTTAAGTCAAACAATTTGGCACCGTCTGTGGGAATTTCCTAGCAAGATCGCATAGTTTCTCCCTAGAACAAAACGAAAGAAGCGCCCAGAAAAGAAGACAATCCAGCTCAAATGAGTCAAAAGCAGCACATTGAATGAAGAGAACTCGAAGGTCTCAACAAAAGCCAAAATCCTATGTCCTATTAATCTCGAACAGTGCAATCAAGAAGAAGAGCCCTCAGAACAAGAGGAAGCCGATGCAAAGCATCTCCCTCACCCCTGATACGGTATCCAGACGGAAGCCGGCACAGAGATGTCGTAAACCAGGGATTGATTCATGCGAGCTCGATCCCGATCGGGCAATAAGTCTAAGGGCCTTCGCCATCAGATTTATCAAGAAGAAGAGCCCTCAGAACAAGAGGAAGCCGATGCAAAGCACCTTCCATTTTTATAAATAAAAGTTCACTACTTGAATTCAAATTTAAATAATAAAAATTAGTACAAATCCGTTGAAACCCATCCCAGAAACCCGGGGTCGCAAGTACATGAGCAACTATCGATAAGGAAAGTAAAATACAACATCTGTCTGAAATACAGTGGACAGGGAATAAATAATAAAATACTGAAAGGAACTAAACTTGCTGTGGGTCGTCTCGAACAATGCAGCTCACATAGTCCTAGAGTCGTCTGTGCTGCTATGCCCAATAAGCTGCTAGAGGTATACATACCAGTGCAACAAAAATGCATAGAAGTGTAGTATGAGTACGTAATCAACGTGTACTCAGTGAGTATCCCGCCTAATCCCAAAGGAGTAGAGATGAGATGGCCAACTTTGACATTCTCTAATGGTCCAATAATGATTCATCCTTAATATGTCCATTCTAAACAGTGGATTTATTTTATAAACATGATTCTAATTCAATTAGAGGAAACAAGTAAACACATAATTCCTTCATAGGTAAATTTCCAAAATTTCTCTTTAAATATATTCCAAATATTTTTAAGCCACAAAAGGGCAATAATAGCTTAATGAAGTTCAAGACAATAGCATAGACATGCGCAAATCATGCCGAGGTCGACGGCCTACTCCAAAAGAAATGTAAATTGTGCACTGCCGAGGGTCGAGCAGCATGAACCATAGATGCATCTATTCTCACCGAGGCGTTCGGCCAGTTCCATCATAAACACATATCTTGCTCGCAAATCACCCATGCAACGCAGGCACATATAAAATACATGCTCAATCAGTCAAATAAGAACTTATCGGGGAATATTTATTCAAATAAACCCAATTCTCCTTTAACAATTTAAGAAATGAAGTTTAATCCTTTTAGAAATTTACTTACTAATTTGATGTGAGTTAAACAATTCAAGCTACCAATGGGTTCACAATTAATTCACGTGCAACATGCTTTTGGGTCCTAACTACCCGGACAATAGCATAATAGTAGCTACGCATGGACTCTCATCACCTCGTGCGTACGTAGCCCCCACAAATAGGAGCACATAATCAATTACTTCACCTATGGGGTAAATTCCCCCTCACAAGATTAGAAAGGAGACTTACCTCGCTCCGAAGACTCATAACCGACATTCTACATTCTTCCGAAGGCTTGAACCGAGGCACAATGCACCAAAACTAGCCAATTAACGACAAACTAATGAGAACGTGCTCAAATACTTGTTAACAATTCAAATTATACAATTCCCAACTCCACTTAGTGAAATGACCAAAATGCCCTCGGGCCCTCTGGCCCGGAAATCCAAAATTTTCCGAAGATAAAGTTTACACATGACCTTACGAAATCAAATATATAATTTTCTCTAAATTCCATACCCAAAACCATGGTCAAATCTTGTTTTTATCAAATTCTAGGTCTTTCATCTAAAACCCTTGATTTTCCCTAATTTTACATGTTAATCTACCCATAATCTATGTATTTAACTTAAGATGTGAAGAAATTACTTACCTCTTTGATAATGATGGAAATCCCTCTCAAAATCGCCTAAGGGGATGAAGGAAATGAGCTATATGGCCTAAATCCCGAAATTAATAGCTGGACACAGGCCCCTGATGTCGCATTTGCGACACCAGGTTCGCAAATGCGAGGGTCGTAATTGCGACAAACACCTCGCAAATGCGAAGCCTTCACTCACTTGCCATCGTCGCATTTGCGACAATTTACTTCGCAAATGCAAAGTGGACAGCATCGCAAATGCGAGCCCCACCTTCGCAAATGCGATCCTCCACGCACTGGCCCAGGTTCGCAAATGCGAATGAAACCTTGCAAATGCGAGGTTGCAATTGCGACCAATACTTCTCAATTGCGATCATACCAGTACTAGCAATCCAATTTCTTATCAAATCACTCCGAAGCAATCTCGAATCTCACCTGAGCCCCCGGGGATCCAAACCAAACACCCGCACAAATCCAAAAACATAACACGGACTTGCTCGAAGCCTCAAATCACCTCAAACAATGCTAAAATCATGAATCGACCTTCAATCTAAGCTTAATGAGCTTTAGAATTTCAAACTTCACCTTCGATGCCGAATCCTATCAAATCACATCCGATTGACCTCAAATTTTGCACACAAGTCATATTCGACATTACATACCTACTCCAACTTTTGAAATTGGATTCTGACCTCGATATCAAAAAGTTCACTTCCGGTCAACTTCCCAAAAACCTTCAAACTTCTATCTTTAGCCAAATGGCTTCAAAATGACCTACGGACCTCCGAATTCACTTCCAATCGCGCTCCCAACTCCAGAATCACCATACGGAGCTATTCCCAGACTCGGAATCCCAAACGGGCATCGATAACTAAAATGCACTTCAAGCCAAACTTAAGAAATTTCTTCCAAACTGCTAACTTCCACAATAGGTGCCAAAACGCTCCCAAGTTATCCAAAACCCAATCCGGGCATACGCCCAAGTCCAAAATCATCATACGAACCTGTTGGAACCTTCAGATCCCGATTCCAAGATCGTTTACTCAAAATTCCAATCCTAGTTTATTCTTTCAACTTTAAGCTTCCGAAATGAGAATTCTCTTCCCAAATCAGCTCCGAACTTTCCTGAAATTCAGTTCCGACCACTCGTACAAGTCATAATACCTGAAATGAAGTTGTTCATGGTCTCAGTCTATTGAACGACGCGCTATGGCTTAAAACGACCGGTCGGGTAGTTACAGCTGGCAAAGTCGCATTTGCAACAAAAATCTCGCATTTTCGAACTGGGCCTCGCAAATGCGATAAAAATTTTGCATTTGTGACCACACGAGAACCATCAATTTTTTCCTGATACGAAAATTAGCATAACTTCCTCATACAATATCCAAATTCGATGATTATTTTTCTTATGGCTCCGTAATTTCGATACAGATATAATGGTTCAAACAAAACTAAATTTGGATCTTATTTGCTCAATATGGTATTATTTTTGCTAGAAAAAACAACAATAAAGCATCCAAAAATAAGTGCAACATAGCCTAAACCTATCCGAAACTCACCTCAAATCAAACATGCATGCGAGTCTAAAAATATCATACGGACTTGATCATGAAATCAAATCAACAAAATAACATCAAAGTTTATGACTTTAACCTCAAAACTCATGATTTTCTAACTTTTCAACCTTATGTCTAAATCACGTAAAATAAATTCCGATTTTCACCAAATTTTACAGATAGGACTTAAACATCATAACAATCTTGTAACGGGATTTGAAACAAAAATACTGGCCAAATACCAATGAGTTCAAACATTAATTCATTTTTTTATTTTCTTTAAAAACGAGCACAACAATTTTCTTCAAAAATATTTTCTAAGGCTAGGGACCTCGGAATTTAGTTCTGGCCATACGCCCAAGTCACATATTTTACCGCAGACCTCTCGAGATCGTCGGAGCACAGATACGGGTCCGTTTACCAAAAATGTTGACCAAAGTCAACTAAAAATCAAATTTTAACTCTAAAAATTACTATTTTTTTTCCATATTTTCACATAAAATCTTTCCGGTTTCACGTCCGGGTTGCGCACGCAAGTCGACTCACATAATATGAAGCTACTCGTGACCTCAAACAGCCAAACCGGATAAAATTGCTCAAAATGACCAGTTGGGTCATTACTTCCTCCTCCACTTAAACATACCTTCGTCCTCGAACGTGCCCGGAGTCATTCCAAAGCCATCGAACCACTGCATAAGCTCCACATACATTCACCCCAGGAAATTCCCCATCACCCAAACCTATGTAGGACTGACAATGCAACTTAACTGATGGTCTCACCTCATCCTTAGTCCATAACCTTAGGACAAAACCCAAACCTCAATGTTTGAAATTCATCATAGATCTGAATCCCACATCATCACACTGCATGAACCTGAACAAGTTGAATCGAGCCAAAATTCCAATCCAGTATACAACCACATGATGTTCCACACAACTCAAATGCCCCAAGCAATAACCTCTAACGACCATAGCTGTTCAAATAACATCTTGAATGCCGGCAATACACCTCACATTAAATATAACCTTGTTTCGGACCTCCACAAAACTGCCCATGATAAAGAAACATGTGGATATTCATAGCTGCTCATGAAGCCAACAAGCCAAGAAACTCTTTCGCCCGCCAAGTGCCATTACCCAACTCTTAGCAAAAACAACCACATCCAGCCAAACACTCCTCACCCCCAATACCATAGTACAAATCTCAGTTCTAAGAACGTTATCTCGACCAATACAAGCAACCCAACTGATGACTCATCATGGAAACACACAAATTCTCACACTACACAGCTTGTACACTTAACCAGCAATAACTCAATTACATAACACAAATAAGGAAAAGCAAAGTAGAGGAATTTTCTAACAAGTGTACCATGTGCAACAACAAAAATATAGTTTTCATCAAATTGTTCCATAGAGGAAAAGCAAAACCCCAAATAAACACAAGGAAATGGTATCTCATACAACATCCGTTGCGGTGTGCAACCCGCTCCCAAATACTCATCAAGCCAAGATGGTCGGGTCCACTGATCACATAAATAATGATACCAGGAACAACAGAGTGCATAAGTAAAACTGTGGGAACAATGAATAGAAGTGGTAGAACATGAAAGAAACAAGCACGTCTAAGGTGCAATGAACAAATCAACATCATGAGGGCTATCTTGCCCGCATTTCCATAAGGACTGAATAGAGTTACAACATGCGTGGGGAATAATCATTCAACCTCACCACCTAACACAACATAAAAGAGTAGCACATAACATAGGCTAGGGGCACAAATAATATCCATTATGTCCGGTAACATAACCATAATGACAATCTCACAGAAGCGCTCAAACTTGATCGGATACAAGAAACATATTCTCATTGAGCTTTCAAATAGCCCCAACCCAAATCCTGATTATTTCCAAATTGGTAAGTATGCTTCAAAAAGATCCACAACAACTTATTGATAATAAATGCTATTAATTATTGCATTCTCAACATTTCTTCAAGATTCGCAAACAGGAAATAGTCCATTCATGAGGGCATCTAGCCCCAAACCTGAAGAATATCGAAATTTCCATACCCAACTCAACTACGCAAATCAAATGGTTGATATATCATTCACACCCTATTATTCTGCTGAAGCACCCATATAGGATTTTTGGCCGTGTAACAAAACATGAACCCCGAAAGCCTCAAAACCCAGTAATCACCATGCTACTAGCCACGCACCGCAAACCAAAACTCAAGGTCCTTTCCAAAAATGCACACTCTTCACATATGGTAAACAACAATGCCAACAATCTATTAGCTTTAGATACCGATTCAGGAGAAACCACAATGTACCACATATTTTTTATGTCCATAGTAGACACCCAACTCAGGCCGTAGTCAAACCATTGAGATCCGCCCGCATGTAACTAAGCCATAAGAATTTCATTTCTCCAACTAAACCGAGTCACACAAACAGTCCAATCCAAGAGTGCTGCCACAATGCCAATAGAGAATTCCCATTCAAAAGGACCCATTTTACTTCCATTGTTATGTTGAACTGATTCATTTCTTTGGATAGTCGATATGCAATAATTACCATCAAAGCCCCACATTCAGATAACCCTAGCTTGAATCACGTAGCTCACAAGCTGATAAATCACTGCATTTCCTCTAAAGCACCCCGTCCTACCGCACCCACGACGCCCACACTAAATAGACCTTCTGTGAATCTGAAGTTGTTCCTCCGAATCCCCTTGATGCTGAAATGTAGATCCACTTTTAACGTAAAAATACTGTAAGCCCCAACATCATCTCGATCAATATCTAGACCTTAGTCATATACAAATTCTGGGAACCTACCAACACTACACATACATATACCTCAGGCCGAAAACTGATGCAAATCTGACTATGCAATCTAAATGTCATTGATGGACTCCTCCAGTTGGCACGAAGCCATAGAAAATAACGTCTGATGATACATAGAGCTAACCTTCACAACTCGTACAACACAAATCACAAGTACTCCAATACCGTCAACTATCCTCAATCAATACCCACTATGCTTTCATTGCGCCTCCATGTAAACAACTAAACAGTCTCTCAATATCTCTGTATCTTTAGTGTGGACAACACGTCGAGGAAGTGCTTGAGCGTCCCTGACTCATTCGTAGATCGTCTGTAGCATCATGAACCATTGACGCATGGCGAACGCTGCGAGCGTAATATTATACATGATTGGATACAAAGGAACTTAAGTTATATACTTTGAGTTAAATTAATATAGCACAATAAGAAATGAAAGAAGGAGAATTTCCTAACAGTTCTGTAGACTCTCGAAGATAAGTACAAACGTCTTTGTATCGGCCCGCAAGACTCTACTGAACCTGCTTGTGACTCGTAGTACCCATGAACCTAAAGCTATGATACCAACTTGTCACAACCCCAAAATCCCTCCAAAGGAGTCATTATGGCACCTAGATTCTAAACTAGGTAAGCCTAACATTTTCTATAATAATATAGATATTTACTAACTTTAAATTAAATTACTCTGAACAAATTACAATTTCCAAAACCTGTGGTATAAGTCACAAGCCTTTTTAAGATTAGTTATATAAAATAAATACATCACTGCACCGAAACAAAAGGAACAAATGGAAATAAATACAAATGAAGGTGACTCCGAGGCCTTCGAGTGCTGTAACAGGTTTACCTCGAGTCTCCACCGCAACAACCCGACAACTACTACAATCAAATCCCTGGATCTGTACAAAAAAATGTACAAAAGTGTAGTATGAGCACACCACGACGGTGCCCAAAAAGTATTGTGAGCACGTGATTTTTTCCCTATATATGAATTATTCCCAAGAATTCCAAACAAAATGATTTCTTTATTACTTTACAATTTTGTGAATTTTTGTGTTATTTTCTGGTAATTGCTGCATTTTATCTGCGCATTTTAATTCATATGAAAAATACAAAATATACTTGGCGTTTGTCTAGGATTTAATTTCATATTTTTAGGATTAATTAGTAGTTAAAATTATTTACAAATAGAGAAAAATAACAAAAATGGTGCTTTCGCATTTTTAGTTTAAATTTGTGTTAATTGGTGTTTTGGGAAATTAGGAAATATAATTTTAGAGTTAATTTGGATTTTTGGTTTTAATTTTTCATTTTAATAAAATCAAAAAATATATAAAATACAAAAATGAAACAAAAGAAAAAAGAAGGAATAAAAGGGAAAAGGGTTGCCTTACTATGCCCACATTTGGGCTGTTCTTAATAAAAGCCCAATCCGCCCCAGACCCTCACTCGCCCAGGCCTAATACCCCACCCGATCCAGTTCCGTTACACCCCACCGTTTTGAGTCTCTCCAATCTGGACCGTCTAAGTTTATTAATCTAACGGTCCAGGATTATTCTCACCCCATATAAAAGTGTCGGACCCGACCTATCCCCCCTCCTTCCATCTTCGTCTCCAAGCCCCTCATAGAACCAAACGTAACACCACCGCTCACCGCCGCCAGAAATCGCCCACGGCGGCGGCCCATCTCCAAAACCCTTCAAAATTACACCCCTTATTCTCCTCCTCCTCCTTATTACCGATCCACAACCCGTTTTCCTTGAACCCCAACCAAACTCGTCGAATCTTCAGCCAAATTTTTCCAGCCAAGACTTAACTTTCTCCGTTCACCACCAAATTTATACCATAGGACTGCCATGGTATCCCCTCTCAAACCATCCAGGTCCAATCCCTCGAATCACCGCCCATTTTCTCGAATATTAGTTCGAAAATTCCGACAAACCCCTAACTTCTTCAAATCTTCCCAAAATCGACACCACACAATCACTCCATCTCCCTCGTAGAGAATCTATGGTCAAAAACATTTGAAGCTCATCGAAATTGGCTAATTTGGGAATCTGATACAATCAGTGGGTTTCTCTCTCTTTCTTGGTTTAATTTTGTTACAGTCTCATTTGGTTACCAATTAGCATTAATTAGTTAGCTTAGTCGATTTAATTAGGTTTTTCCATTGTAATCTCAATTTCTTAGTTCTGATTCCGAACTTGGTAATTAGTTTGATACTTGGCAAATATTTGTTTTGGTTTGATTTCTGTAGTTAATTTTGTTTCATTATTGGTTTTGGTTTGGTAATTTTAGATTTTAGTTAAATGTGGTTTCAAATCTGTGGAATCTTGGCTGGATCAGTTTAATATTCTGTTAGTTTAATGGTTTAGTATTAATTGTTCTTTAATTCAGTATGGTTGGTTATAGCTGAATAGTTAGTGTTAATCAACCATAGTTGAAATTGTAACTAAGGTAAAAGGGACAAAAGGAGATTGAATTCATCAGGGACTAATTTAGTAATTTCAGGTTGTTCAGGGGTATTTTGGGTTTCTGACAGTAGGATAGAATGCTGTAGAATTTCCTAGATCTTTCTAGAATAAGGCTTAGGTCAGATTTTACTAAACTTAGGATAGTAACTTGTGCCAAAAGTTGGAAAATAAGGGGACTAATTAAGTAAAACTAAGGGACTAATTTGTAAATAGAAAATTGAGGGCTGCCCTCATCTTTGCCTATAAAAGGCATGATCATTGCCTTGAATAACAAGTTTTGGGACCTTCAAAAAACTCTCCCCAAAAAGCTCTCTAGTTTTCAGATTTGATTTTGAAATTCAACATTCAAAAAACAAAAACAAAAACAAAAAAATAATAGAAAACCTCCAAAAACTCAAAAAAAAAAAAAAATACACTGTTACATTGAAATTTCTGCAATTCCAATTATGAATCCGAGCCTCTAATGCCCCTGGGTTCAATCTCAAGTTGTTTTGGACTTATTCCAACTATTTTGATTTGTTTTTGGTTGCTGGAAACTTCAGAAGCTTTTCTAGTTTAATTTCAAGTTTGGATTTGGGTTCAAACGAGTTTATTTGGCTATCTACTTGTTTTATTCATCTCTGATTATTGCTGGGCTGTTTTGGAGCTATTTCTGGATTGATTCCAAGTTATTATTGCTTGGTGAATTCGGTTTGTTGTCGTCGCTGAGCTGACCTCCTTCTCTTGTTTTGTATTTTCACTGCCAGGCATCTACTTGATCCTCCATAGCTTAAGAGCTAAGACAATTTGTAGCTGCAATTCTGATTGGAAATACTAGGCTGGTTTAAGGGCTCGAAATGCCTGTTTGTTCATAGATGCTTAAGATGTTTTGCTTGTGCATGTATCAGTTTTCATATTAGCTTGTGTAATAGTATTTAGAACTCGTCAGATTGGAACTAGACTGTTATAATTGGACTGTGTAAAAGGTTTTCTGTCTTAGTCGCATTACTATAGCTATTTAGTATAATTTTAGAATAGTTCAGGGTCATTCAACGTATGATAGGCAGTAGATCCAAGCTATATTGAAACAGGTTGAACTTGTGTAAGTATTAAGTGTAATAACCATAATCTTGCGAGTTGATTATATTAAGTCAAGGACTGAACTTAGATTGCTTCAGGGTTCAAATTTGTTAGCCATGAGACATTTCATTGAATCCAGTTACTGTTTCTATTTGATTTAAACAAGCACCACAATGAGTGGATTTGTGGTGCAATTTGAGTGCCAATCATAGTAGTCAATTGTTCACACATTCGTTCATTTATCTGTTCTTTTCGAAAATCTGTAGGAGATTGGGTAATGCAAATCAGATGTGAAGTTAGAGGGAGTAATCGACAACTATTGGAACAAACATATTTAAATCTTTCTTTTTCGTTGTCATCCTCAATAAAATGACAGATCTCAACGTTGCTGTACCGGGCCAAGGTCAAAAACACATTCTTAAACGACGTTCATCTTTTTAATAATTGACTAAAAGCGGTAAATCATTCTAAAATTGCACTATAGATTAACATGTATTAAAATCAGATTCTAGTCAAGTATAGCAGTTGAGCGACCGTGCTAGAACCACGGAACTCGAGAGTTCCTAACCCCTTTTCCCGGGTTAACAGAATTCCTTACCCGGATTTTTGGTTCGCGACTGTAATACAGAGTCAAACCCTTTCCTCGATTCGGGATTCAAACATGGTGACTTGGGACACCACAAATCTCCCAAGTGGCAACTCTGAATCTCTTAATAGACGAATCCCGTTTCGATTGTCCTTTAATTGGAAAAACTCCTTTTATTATGCCCTTCACGGGAAGTAACAGAAAAAGGAGGTGTGACAGCTCTGGCGACTCTGCTGGGGAAAAGGAGCCAGAACTTTTGGTTCAGGGTTCAGAATTCGAGCTTAGATAAATTGTTATAGTTGGCTTTATCTGATTTTGCTACATGTTCCATGCCTTTTTGTTGAATTGTATATAAATTGTCGCAAATCCCTCCCTCTTTCTGAGTCTTCTACATCATGGAGAAGGGTGCACTTCATGTAGCTTCTCTTCTGTTTAGAGTCTTTCCCAATTTAGAACGAGGTTGGATAAGTTGCAAAGCCGGCGGAGCTTCTGTATCCCCGGTACGCTGCCTCCCCCTCGGCTCGAGTTGTCTGCTCGGGTAAGCCAGGTCTAGATCAATAAACCTAGGGTTTAAACCTAGAAGAACAAAGCCTCATGCCGGATCCCTAGTAGGAACGCTTGTTTGCATCATGTGCATTTGACTTAGGGGACTCAACACAAGGGTTGGGTCCGTCTAGGACAGGCGACCCCAATTGAAATGACCACTCTGATGCATCTTATGTGCTACTTGCGCATTTATTTGCTCGGCTTCGCATGTTGACTGGCTTGTATACATTGAGAGAAAAATAGTAGTGTTATAACTAAGTGTGGGTACCATTTGTTTGAAAAATCCAATACCCAAATAGTACCGAAATGCTGCCGGATAAAGTAAAAGAAAACAGAAAATATTTGAAAAATGGTTGTTCAAAAATAGCTTTGGTTTTGGCCAATCGGCCCAAACTACGCTGGTTTGATTCTCACCGGGTGTGAGATACGTAGGCAACCCTCGACGGGTCCAACCACCGTTTTGCAAAAATAGCCAAAAATATTAAGATTTTATCTTTTTCATCAAATGAGTTGGGTGATGCCATTCTTGTTTAAAATAAGCCGAATGTCCCAAAAGGGCGCCGGAAGGCTATTTTTGCAAAAACAGCCACCCTGAGTCATTTTAAATGGTTTGCGAGCACAACCTTAAAATCTTCCTCCCAGAAGTGCTGAAAGGCCGTATTCGCAAAACCAAATACTTGTCTTGTTAAATAAGGAATTTTGCAAAAATAGCCAATTTTTAAAATAAGTCATTAAAGTTCCCTTTTTAAATAAACGTGCAGGATGACTTCAAGTAACATCGAAACCTTCTCAGTCCTGAGCAAGATCCCCTTGAAGCTTCATATGTGGTGGCGTGATCTAGGAAAAGGAAGCAGAGATACGATGGTCAAAATTTTGGGCGGCCTAGTGGATTTATTGAACATCAAGCCGAGGAAAGATATTATTGCGACATTAATACCATTTTGGGACCCGAACCGTAACGTATTCCGGTTTTCAGATTTTGAACTCACACCTACATTAGAAGAGATTGCGGGATACGCGGGTCTCAACAGGAACCTTCGAGGCAGATACCCACTAGCCCCACGACCAGTAACCCTTTATAGGTTTTGGGATTTGTTGAACATCAGCCGAGATATTCAAGACCCGCACCTGGCAGAAGGGTGTTGTACATTGCACTTCCTATATCATCTGTATGATAACCCAAAAGGTTTCGAGGAGCCCAACACTGGCTTGACACATGCCGGGAATAAAGACAAATGTGAAGCTCGACGGGGATTAGCCTTTATGGTAGACTTTTTGGGAGTGGTGGTTTGTCCGAGAAAAGATGGTCACATAGACCTCGGCCTTGTAGGGATGCTAGATGTCGCCACAAAAAAGCATACTAGCACAGTGGTTAGGTGACAGGTATAGAGTTCCTTGACGGTACCGAGGCCTGGTCGTCATGCCTAAGATCACTGACTGCAGATAAAGTTGAATGGGCTTATAGGTGGCTCCCTGTTACCGAAGCTGTATACACATCAGTGGAGGTCGCCTATATTCTTTTAATGGGTATCCGAAGCATACAGCCTTACGCTCCTTACCGGGTTTTGCGACAACTCGATAGATTCCAGACAATGCATAATGATGAAGACCCGAGTGAGCAAAGTCATTGAGTTAGGTCCGAAGGCTGTATTCCCTGAAGGCAGAATCCAAAAAATATGGAATGAATGCCGGTTCCTCGAGCCTAAAACCATAATACTGGACCAAGCTAGAGGCGAGGTAGATCCCAAGTATCTGACGTGCTTTGGCAAAAGATTGCAAATCCCAGAGAGACCCGCTAAAAGACCGCACGTTCAGCAATTTACTGATGGGTTCCAGGTTCAATGGGATTGGCAAGCAAAGGAAAATGAGTACCGAGCCAGAATAGGACAGTTGGAGCAACAGGTCCGGGACCTCCAATTTGACAAGAGTGTACAGGCTGCAGCCGACGAGGGTGATAAAAAGAAATTAGCTCAGGAGAACGAAGCACTCAAAGCCCAAATTAAGCAAATGAAAATAGATGCCAGGAACCAAGAAAGAAGTCCATCTGATGAAAGGTTGATCAAAGGGTTAAGGGGACAAATCTCGGACTGCCAAGAAGAATTAGAAAAGTCCGAGGGAAACATGGAAAGGCTTCGGGCACAGTGGACTAAGAAGACTACGGAAAGAGCCCATTTTGTACAAAAATTGAAAAGAGATTACGAGGGAACCATCGCCAACACGAGGAGAAAAACGAATACTCTGGAAGAAAAAGCGACCCGGTGAAATAAAGAATTTCAGGCCGAGAGGGGCCATTGTTATGAGTTGATCACCGAGATGCAAGGGGAAATAAAATTGCTACAAGACCTTCACCTCCAGGATTCCCAGGTACTAGAAGCCCGTACCCAACAGATAAGCCGACTTCTCCAAAAAAAGGGCCAGATTATGGAAAGGATCCGAAGCATTGCACACTATATTGTCAAGAGATGTCGGGACGGTGAATGGATGGGTCGTAACACTTTCTTTGCATCAGTGATGATATTTGTTCGACAGGTCATGAATGATTTGGAGCAATTGCAAAGGGGTCTTGTGCGTAGGCCCGTGGCGATGCCGAATGATGCTCCGCGGGTCCCAGGATTTGAAGCTTTGATGTACTCCTAGATTAAATCGAGTATGTACTTAGTTTTTAAGTCTATTTTGTATTTTTCTTTTTGAAAATGAAAAACAAATAGTCTGGTAGTTTTGTAATCAAAGTTGTCATTAATGAAAATTCAAAAATTCCTAAAAAATTGTTCTTTATTTCTTGCATTTAATTTTACGCTTATTGACAAGAACTATGCTTGGTTTGATTCATGCGATGTCATGACACGTAGGCAATCTCCATAGGATTCGACAAAATCGAGGGAATGAGAGAACCGAAACAAAGAGAGAAAAAGGGAAAAAATGAAAAAAAAAAAGAAATAGAAAAGATAAATAAAGAAAAAGAAAGAAAGAAGAAAAAAGAAAACAAAGAAAGTTGCCATTAGAAATAAAGTCGGGATGATGCAAGCGGTCGAGCAAATGCATATTAGAAACCGTTAACTACCTAGATGCATTCATGCCCCAAATGTGCGGTTATCTATTTGTTAATGCCCTAACCACTAACAGCGTTGTTGTTGATGATGAGTCCAGGCAAGTGGTTCAGTTGATTGGCATTCTGGCAACCTACCCATACAACACCCGTTCCAAAGATAAGTCAAAAATGGTCAACCAAGAGTTAGAAGCAAGCATCGTCGACTCGTCTAGGGAGGAAGAAGTTGTGGATGTCAACGCCATGAAAGAGGAGATGTATAAATTGAAGCAACAAATGGCCGAAATGTACCAGGCTTGGTCAAAGGGACACCCACTTCCAGCTTATCCTGCTAACCCTGCCTACATCCCACCATTAGCTCAGCCACAAGATCCTCCTACAGTTAATTCCTCTCCGGCCTACCCTACCTACCAGCAATACTACGCAACTACTTCCCAAACACCACCACCCCCACCACCCAAACAAATCCTATGCCCTCCACCTCCAACCACTCCTGTGTTTGTGGCTCATCCACCCACCATATTACAGAGATCTTCTAGTGAACCCCTGTTCCAAACCCAGGAAGCGCACTATTACCCACCTGAACCTACCTTCAAACCTCCAGAACCATATCCTTACACTCCCCGTCTTGATATCCCAGCTGAGGAAGAGAAGCCTCCCAAAAACCCTGAGCAGGAGGAGATAATACGAAAGGTGAAAAGCTTGGAGCAATCGTTCAGAAATGTGCAAGGTCTAGGAGGACAAGTCAGTGTGGCCTACAAGGACTTGTGCTTGTTTCCTGACGTCCAGTTGCCTGCAGGATTCAAATAACCCAAGTTTGATTTGTATGACGGACATGGTGACCCAGTAGCCCAGCTGCGGGGATTTTGCAGTAAGATGAGAGGCGTTGGGGGAAGGAATAAGTTATTAATAGCATACTTTAGTCCAAGTCTCAATGGTGCTTCTTTGGAATGGTACACGCGGCAAGATCATGCTCGATGGTACACCTGGGATGATTTGGCCCAGGCATTCGCAGGCCACTTTCAATATAATCTAGAGATTGTCCTGGATCGGCTGTCATTGACCAAAATTGAGAAGAAGCCGGGGGAAAGCTTTAGAGAGTACGGTTTTCGGTGGAGAGAACAGGCCGCAAGAGTTGATCCTCCAATGAAGGAAGGCGAGATGGTCGATTATTTTCTGCAGGCTTTGGAGCCTACTTATTATGGTCATCTAGTATCAGCAGTTGGAAAAACTTTTAATGAGGTAGTAAAAATGGGAAGTATGGTGGAAGAAGGTCTTAAGACTAACAAAATTATGAGCTACTCGGCGATTAAAGCAACTACCCAAGCCATCCAGAGCGGCATTGGAGGGGCATTGGGAAAGAAAAAGAAAGAAGATGTTATACTAGTGGAATCAAGAGCTTGGTCCAGGGGTCCATCACCATATTACCACCAACCACGCCCCCATCCCCAAACCTACCTGCACAACCCATATGGCCCGCCACAACACTACTATCCACCTCCCGCCCCCCATTCTCCATCCACCATGTCCAAACATACCCCCAATCTTAGGCGCCATGGTGTGCACCCACCCCACAAAATACTTACCATACTCAAAATACCTACCCACCTCCGAGAGCCTACAAAAACCCCACTGGACCCGGTTTTTGACCCAACCCTGTTTCTAAAAATGATAGGTTACAGAAGAAGAAAACTTTCACTCCGTTGAGAGAATCTTACACCAGCTTATACCACAGATTGAGACAATTGGTCATGTTAAGTCCGATTGAACCGAAAATACCAAATCCTTCCCCAAGGAACCTGGACCATTCGGTGAATTGCGAGTATTGCTCGGGTGCCTCGAGGCATGATATAGAGAAGTGCTAGCATTTGAAAACGGCCATCCAAGAGCTTATTTATACCCGCCGAATTGAGGTGCAGGCTCTAGAGACGCCTAACATCACTCAGAATCCATTGCCAACCCAGCATGAAACTCATATGATTGAGTTAGTGCAGAAGGGGGAATCTCAGAAGCCGTCACAAACCGTGATGATGATCAAAGCCAGTGAAGACAGGTCACATGAGAAACCAACCAGTGGGAAAGAATTGATCAAGGAAGGAGAGACAGTTAGGAAATCGGTGGGGGTGATAAAGAAGGAGCCGTTGAACAGTGATGCAGTAAGACAAGAACTAGTCAAAGTGATGGTACCGAGAGAAGTTGCCAAGCCCATTGTAATCGTGAAAGGGGCTCACACGGAACCAGTTATCATTAAACTAGTGACTCAGTTGCCAATAGTCAGTGAAAAGACCGTCCCATGGAATTACGGCCGAGTGAATGTGACGTACAAAGGGAAGAAAGTTAAAGAAGAAGTTTGTGAAACCCATGGGCTGACTCGTTCAGGGAGATGCTTCGCCTCTGAAGAGCTGAGCAAGGTTAAAGCAGCCAAAGATAATCCAGCACTAGTAAAAAGAGCCGTAACGGAAGAAGAAGCAGAAGAATTCTTGAAAAAGATGAAGGCACAAGATTATTCCATTGTAGAACAGTTGAGAAAGACTCCAGCACAGATTTCATTGCTATCTTTATTGATCCATTCGGACGAGCACCGCCGGGCGTTGATGAAGATTCTGAATGAAGCCCATGTTCTTGATAAGATCTCTGTGAATCATCTGGAGAAAATAGCAAATAAGATTTTCGAGGTCAACAGGGTCACATTTTCTGATAATGAGCTACCTTTGGAGGGCACTGAGCATAATAGAGCGCTCTAACTCACGGTGAAATATGAAGACTCAGTGGTCACCCAGGTGCTGATTGACAACGGGTCTAGTGCAAATATTTGCCTTCTTTCCACCCTGGAAAAGTTAAAAGTGGACAGTGAGAGAATTCACAAGAATAGCATCTGCGTACGAGGATTTGATGGAGGAGGAAAGGACACGGTTGGGGATATCGTATTGGAACTGACAATAGGACCAGTTGAATTTACTATGGAGTTCCAGGTGCTCAACGTGGTTGTTTCTTACAATCTTTTGTTGGGCCGACCTTGGATTCATGCCACAAAAGTAGTGTCATCTACCTTGCATCAGATGGTCAAATTCGAATGGGACCGACAGGAAATTGTGGTGCATGGGGTGGACAGTTCGTGTACTACCATTATGCCTTTCGATGAAGATGAGGATGACAAAGGTCCATGGGTTTACCAAGTCTTGGACACAGTATCAGTTGCTAAAATTTCTGAAGGAGAGTGTATTCCTAGGCCCAGAGTAGCTGCTGCATCTGTCATGGTGGCCTCAGAAATGATAAAGAACAAATTCTTACCTGGGAAGGGCTTGGATGCTTCGTTACAGGGCATCAGACAGCCGGTATCTCTTCCTGGAAATCTGGATACTTTTGGGTTAGGCTTCAAACCCACTGCTGCTGACATAAGGCGAGCTAAAAGAATGAAAAAGAGAGCATGGACCCTACCAAAACCCATTCCCCGCCTTTCCCGTTCCTTTGTCCGGCCTGGTACTAAGAGGTGCCCAGCAACGACGATGCCTAATTCTGTGGTGATAGAACCCGACAAGGAGCTGATCGAGAGGTTTGAGAAGCTATTTGATGGTGTGAATGTGGTGGAGGCAGGCAAAGGTCCGAGCAAAGAAGATGTGCAGTTCGTGGGGCCCCATGCAAAGCTTAATAATTGGGAAGCTACTCCTCTTCCTATCCGAAGGGAGTCGTGGTAGTTAGTTTTGATTTTCCTTTCAGTTTAATCCGGATTATTTCCAAGGTTGTAATTCGGATGCTATGTTCCGTCCGTTTGGATGAGTTAAACCTTGTTATCTTACAATTTTAATGAAATGCAATTTCCTTCCTTTTTCATTCCTGATAGCCTTTATTTTGTCTTTCTTTTCTTTCTTGTACAGTCCCTTTTATGCTAGTATCACTGATGTGTCATGCATGAGGAGTCTTCGGCCTAGTCTTGATTACCAATCTAACTCCGAAATAATAATACAAGAAATTGAGTGTGACGACGAGGTAGAATATGATAATGAGGAAGCCTTTGAAGAAATCAGTAAAGAATTTAGTCAATTTGAAGAAAAAACCAAACCTAATCTGGATGACACAGAGGCAATCAATTTAGGGGATCAGGAGAATGTTCGGGAAACAAAAATAAGTGTCCATTTGGAAGCTCCGCTCAGAGAAGAGATAATCAAAGCGTTGCTTGTGTACAAAGATGTTTTTGCGTGGTCATATGACGATATGCCAGGTTTAAGTACCGATTTGGTGGTCCACAAATTTCCCACCGACCCAACATGCCCTCCTGTCAAGCAGAAGATGAGGAAATTTAAACTAGATATCAGTGTAAAAATCAAAGAAGAAGTCACCAAGCAGTTCGATGCAAAAGTCATCCGGGTCACGCGGTATCCCACTTGGTTAGCTAATGTGGTGCCTATGCCAAAGAAGGATGGGAAGACCAGAGTGTGTGTTGATTACCGTGACCTTAATAAGGCGAGTCCAAAAGACAACTTCCCACTTCCAAACATCCACATATTGATTGACAATTGTGCTAAACATGAGATTAGTTCCTTCGTAGATTATTATGCGGGCTATCACCAGATTTTGATGGATGAGGACGATGCAGAAAAGACGACATTCATCACGCCTTGGGGAACATATTGTTATAGGGTCATGCCATTTGGGTTGAAGAATGCAGGGGCAACATATATGATGGCGATGACCACCATGTTCCATGACATGATACATCGGGAAATTGAGGTCTATGTAGACGACGTGATCATAAAGTCAAGGAAGCAATGTGACCATGTTAAAGACTTGAGGAAGTTTTTCCAGAGGCTCCACAGGTACAACCTCAAACTTAATCCAGCGAAGTGTGCATTTGGAGTTTCGTCGGGGATGTTGTTGGGGTTCGTGATAAGTCGACGCGGTATTGAGTTAGACTCGTCCAAGATCAAAGCCATTCAGGAGTTACCACTGCCAAAAAGCAAGAAAGAGGTGATGAGTTTGCTCGGCAGGTTGAATTATATTAGCAGGTTCATTGCCCAACTTACCACAACTTGCGAGCCTATCTTTAAGCTGCTAAAGAAATATGCCGCAGTCAGATGGACGGATGAATGTCAGGCAGCATTTGACAAGATTAAGGAGTATTTGGCCAGTCCACCTGTGTTGGTTCCGCCAGAGCCGGGAAGACCCTTGTTCCTCTATCTGACAGTTTTGGATAACTCTTTTGGCTGTGTACTGGGGCAACATGATGCCACAGGAAAGAGAGAGCAGGCAATTTACTACCTCAGCAAGAAGTTCACATCTTATGAGGTAAAATACACTCAGCTTGAGAGAACGAGTTGTGCTTTTACCCGGATAGTGCAGAAATTGAAACATTACTTGTCATCATATACCACCTATCTCATCTCTCGGTTGGACCCGTTGAAGTACATTTTTCAGAATCCCATGTCCACAAGGAGGCTCGCAAAGTGGCAAATCTTGCTCATGGAATTTGATATTGTCTACGTGACCCAGACTGCAATGAAGGCACAAGCGATGGCTGATCATCTAGCCGAGAACCCAGTTGATGATGAGTATGAACCTTTGAAGACATATTTCCCTGATAAGGAGACAATGCATGTCGAGGAATTAGAACAAGTCGAAAAGCCAAGGTGGAAGTTGTTCTTTGATGGGGCTTCCAATACCAAAAGCGTTAGGATAGGAGCGGTACTTATTTCTGAGACAGGGCAACACTACCCTGTTATAGCTCAACTTCACTTCTACTGCACCAATAACATGGCTGAATACGAGGCATGTATCTTGGGTTTGAGGTTGGCTATAGACATTGGTATCCAGGAGATCTTGGTCATGGGCGAATCGGATCTTCTAGTGCATCAGATTCAGGGAGAATGGGAGACACGAAACTTAAAGCTCATACCGTACCGGCAGTGTTTGCATGAACTTTGTCAATGGTTTCAGTCGATAGACTTCAAGCATATTCCAAGGATTCATAATGAAGTTGCTGATGCTTTGGCCACTTTGGCATCGATGTTGCATCATCCAGATAAGGCTTATGTGGACCCGTTGCAGATTCAGGTCCGAGATCAGCATGCCTATTATAACACGGTGGAAGAAGAGCTTGATGGTGAGCCGTGGTTTCATGATATCAAAGAATACCTTAGGATGGGAGTATATCCGGCATAGGACACGGGGGATCAAAAGAGAGCCATTAGACGCTTAGCAAGCAGATTTTTCTTCAGTGGAGGAGTGTTGTACAAAAGAACTCCAGATCTTGGTTTATTGAGGTGCGTGGATGCTAAACAGGCCACAACTATCATGACCGAGGTACATGCGGGAGTTTGTGGACCTCATATGAGTGGGTATGTATTGGCCAAGAAGATTCTTCGAGTAGGTTATTATTGGCTTACTATGGAACGAGATTGTATCAGTTTCGTGCACAAGTGTCATCAATGCCAGGTACATGGAGATTTGATTCACTCTCCACCATCTGAATTGTATACAGTGTCGACACCATGGCCCTTCGTTGCTTGGGGAATGGATGTCATTGTGCCGATCGAGCCAGCGGCGTCAAATGGGCACAAGTTTATTCTGGTAGCCATTGATTATTTCACTAAGTGGGTTGAGGCAAAAACTTTCAAATCGGTGACCAAGAAGGCAGTGGTCAATTTTGTGCATTCGAATATCATTTGTCGATTCGGAATCCCGAAGGTAATTATCACAGACAACGGTGCCAATCTCAACAGCCATCTGATGGTGGAGACATGTCAGCAGTTTAAGATCACGCACCGCAATTCCACCCCATATAGTCCTAAGGCGAATTGAGCGGTCGAAGCAGCTAACAAGAACATCAAGAAGATACTTTGGAAAATGGTGGAAGGGTCCAGGCAATGGCATGAGAAGTTACCTTTCGCCCTGTTAGGCTATCGCACTACTGTTCACACTTGGAACAACTGAGATTGATTGATGAAAAGAGATTGGCAGCAGTATGTCATGGAAAGTTGTACCAACAGAGAATGGCAAGAGCATATAACAAGAAAGTGCGTCCGCGACAGTTGAAGTAGGGCAATTGGTGTTGAGGCGTATCTTACCTTATTGGGCTGAGGCAAAAGGAAAATTCGCCCCTAACTGGCAGGGGCCATTTGTTGTAACCCGAGTATTTTCCAATGGTGCATTATATCTGACAGATGTGGAAGGGAAATGTGTATAAATGGCTATCAACTCTGATGCAGTCAAGCGATACTATGTATGATTTCTTTGTCTAATTGTACTTAATTGTATTTGGCATATTTTTGAGATTGAAATGACGAAGGCATTTTGTTCTGCTATCCAAACACTTTATCCTTTGTCACCCCTTTTTGAGCTTTATTTTATTTTCTTTTGTACCCCTCTTTCGGAATCAATATCAAAACGCAGAAGCACAAGTGAGGAAGATCAGCGGAGAAACAGGAAGAATAGGCCAAACAAAGACAAAATAAAAAGAAAAGAAAAGGGAAATGAAATGGAAAAAAAAGAAAGAGAAAAGAAAAGAAAATAAAAATAAAAAAAGAAATAGAAAAGAAAAATGAAGAAAAGAAAAGAAAAGAAAAACAAAAGAAGAAAAAAGGGGAAAAAGAAGAGAGAAAATGGAAAAGAAGAAAATCACAACAAAGTAATATGACCTGAACTACGTTTGACTTGATCCCGAAAGGGTACGTAGGCAACCTCTCTCCGAGGTTCAGTCACACCAAATAAAAGTCCGAAGATCCCCCAATAAAAAAACTGGGACAGAAGTTGTGATTACTGTAAGAAAGGCTGATTCCGAAAGTTGTAATGTTAAACCCACGATTGAATTATTTTTAGACCCTATCCAACAGTCACATTACTGTCCAAAGAAAGACCTTCCAATCAGTCTTCAAGAAGTGGCAGTGCGAGCGAGTTAAAGGTGATTCATGTCAAAGACAACACTCCGGTACCAGAAGGAACATGATGAAAAATGAGAGAGTCTTATTGGTAAAAACCCTCACGGGCACCGTAAGGCGACGTGAACCGAGAGAAATCAAAATGAGAGAGTCTTATTGGTGAAAACCCTCATGGGCACCGTAAGGCGACGTGAGCCGAGATAAATCAAAATGAGAGAGTCTTATTGGCAAAAATCCTCATGGGCACCATAAGGCGAAGTGAGTTTTGAGAGAAATAAAAAATGAGAGAGTCATGTTGGTGAAAACCCTTACGGGCACCGTAAGGCAACGGTGAGTTTTCAGATGAGCAAATGAAACAAGTCTGTGGTTGAGAGCTGCTCAAAACATGACAAGATGAGCGAGGTTTGGGTTTTTGGTAAATATTCAGGTTGTGGAAGTTCGGAATGGCAAATGTGGCAATTAAAAGTGGATTGGTTAGACAGACTAGGCTGGTTAATCCAAAATGCACGGCAAAACCAGTGGCACCAGTTGTTCCGCTCAGATAAGTCTTCCTCTCTTCCTTTTTCATTACAAATCATCCGTTTAAGAGTCTTTCCATATTTAACCTTCAAGGTCATTGCATTTCACCCTCTTGGATTCTATCTATAGGATGTTTCAGTGCCAGTTCTGTTCAAAAACAAAAGAAGGATGTCAAGGCTAACTACCAGCTTCCCAGTTGTACGTCACAATAGGATTGGAAAATATAAAAAGAAAAGTAAGACATGAAGGACCACTGGAAGTTCCATCGGTGGGTCAATCAGATAATTGTGAGGAGGAGGCAAAGTGTCAAAAAGAAGGGTTAGAAATACAAACATAGCAATACAGGATAGAACATTTAGGTCATTAAAGGGTGTTGAATGTCAGTCAGGAAGTCGAGGCATTTCAAGGCAAGTTCAGGGAAACAAGTTAGAGCAGAGCCGGAAGCAGGAACATACCCAGCAAGAATGCCAGCAACTAATCACCATTTTATATTAACGAATCTTTCTTTGATTGAGACAGGGGCAGAAGATTTCTCTTTGTTTTGTCTATTTTGCTACAAGCAGGCGCCTACCTGGAGAATAAGGGAATACATTTCACGCTTCAGTAATCAGGCGCCCACCTGGATAATAAGGGAAGTCCAATTCAAATTTTCGTTTTCAATAATATCTGGCAGCATGACGCGCCCGGTCATCAAACTGGGGCAGAAAATCTTCTTTGTTTGTTATTTTGTTGAAGTCAGGCGCCCACCTGGAGAACAAGGGAATACATTTCAAGTTCAGCAGTCAGGCGCCCACCTGGAGAACAAGAGAATACATTTCAAGTTTCAGCAATCAGGCGCCCACCTGGAGAACAAAGGAATACATTTCAAGTTCAGCAGTCAGGCGCCCACCTGGAGAACAAGGGAATACTTTTCAAGCATTGAAAGCAGGCGCCCAGCTGGAGAATAAGGGAATACTTTTCAAGCATTGCAAGCAGGCGCCCACCTGGAGAACAAGGGAACACTTTTCAGGAGAACAAGGGAATACATTTCAAGTTCAGCAGTCAGGCGCCCACCTGGAGAACAAGGGAATACTTTTCAAGCTTCAGCAGTCAGGAGCCCACCTGGAAAATAAGGGAAGCACAATCCAAATCTTAGCTTTTAATTTTGATATTGGATAACATGATGTGCCCAGTCACCAAACTGGGGCAGGAAATTTTCTTTGTTTGTCTATTTTGTTGCAGTCAGGAGCCCGCCTGGAGAACAAGGGAATAATTGTCAAGCGTCAGCAACCAGGAGCCCGCCTGGAGAATAGAGTCACATATTTCAAATGGTAGCAGTCAAGCATCACTCGAAGGAATGGCAAAATATCTCCAATCAATGCAAGGAAAGAATACAAGTTCAAGGCAACACAAGAGCAAGTTTGGAGACATAGATATGACCTTTTTGTAATTCATAGATTATAGCTCAGGCTAGCTTTTTTTATTTTAACACGGTGTAATAAGGAGGTCAGCGAGCAGTAGCAGCAGCAACAGTAGTGAGATCACAGCTCCTGGTAGTCCCAGCTACCAAACCTTCCCGAACTACACTGACGTGATTCCTTTTTAGCCAAGGATATGTAGGCAACCTCTGAAGCAGGGTGCAGTCAAAACTTTTCAAAATGCTTCACAACGGAATATTTGAGTGGGCAAAAATCACTCGTATTTGCTCACTTATCTTTGCCCGAAAACTTTTCATGTTTCCGAGCAAAGAGGGGCAGCTGTGAGCACGTGATTTTTGCCCTATATATGAATTATTCCCAAAAATTCCAAACAAAATGATCTCTTTATTACTTTACAATTTTGTAAATTTTTGTGTTATTTTCTGGTAATTGCTGCATTTTATCTATGCATTTTAATTTATATAAAAAATACAAAATATACTTGGCGTTTGTCTAGGATTTAATTTTATATTTTTAGGATTAATTAGTAGTTAAAATTATTTACAAATAGAGAAAAATAATAAAAATGGTGCTTTCGCATTTTTAGTTTAAATTTGTGTTAATTGGTGTTTTGGGAAATTAGGAAATATAATTTTAGAGTTAATTTGGATTTTTGGTTTTAATTTATCATTTGAATAAAATTAAAAAATATATAAAATACAAAAATGAAACAAAAGAAAAAAGAAGGAATAAAAGGGAAAAGGCCCACATTTGGGTTGTTCTTAATCAAAGCCCAATCCGCCCCAGACCCTTACTCGCCCAGGCCCAATACCCCACCCGATCCAGTCCCGTTACACCCCAAAACGATGCCATTTTTAGTCTCTCCAATCTGGACCGTCTAGATTTATTAATCTAACGGTCCAAGATTATCCTCACCCCATATAAAAGTGTTGGACCCGACCTATTCCCCCCCCTCCCCCATCATCGTCTCCAAGCCCCTCACAGAACCAAATGTAACACCACCACTCGCCGCCGCCGGAAATCGCCCACGATGACGGACCATCTCCAAAACCCTTCAAAATTGCACCCCTTATTTTCCTCCTCCTCCTCCTCTTTACCGATCCACAACCCGTTTTCCTCGAACCCCAACCAAACTCGTCGAATCTTCAACCAAAGTTTTCTGGCCAAGACTCAACTTTCTCCGTTCACCACCAAATTTACCCCATAGGACCGCCATGGCATCCCCTCTCAAACCATCCAAGTCCCATCCCTCGAATCACCGCCCATCTTCTCGAATATTAGTTCAAAAATTCCGGCAAACCCCTAAGTTCTTCAACTCTTCACAAATCACCACCGCACAATCACTCCATCTCCCTCGTAGAGAATCTTTCGTCAAAAACATGTGAAGCTCACCGGAATTGGCTAATTTGGGAATCTGATACAATCAGTGAGTTTCCCTCTCTTTCTTGGTTTAATTTAGTTACAGTCTCATTTGGTTACCAATTAGCATTAATTAGTTAGCTTAGTTCGATTTAATTAGGTTTTTCTGTTGCAATCTCGATTTCTTAGTTCTGATTCCGAACTTGGTAATTAGTTTGATATTAGGCAAATTTTTTTTTGGTTTGATTTCTGTAGTTAATTTTGTTTCATTATTGGTTTTGGCTTGGTAATTTTAGATTTAGTTAAATGTGGTTTCAAATCTGTGGAATCTTGGCTAGATCGGTTTAATATTCTATTAGTTTAATGGTTTAGTATTAATTGTTCTTTAATTCAGTATGGTTTGTTATAGCTGAATAGTTATTGTTAATCAACCATAGTTAAAATTGTAACTAAGGTAAAAGGGACAAAAGGAGATTGAATTCATCAGGGACTAATTTAGTAATTTCAGGTTGTTTAGGGGTATTTTGGGTTTCTGACAGTAGGATAGAATGCTGTAGAATTTCCTAGATCTTTCTAGAATAAGGCTTAGGTCAGATTTTACTAAATTTAGGATAGTAACTTGTGACACAAGTTGAAAAATAAGAGGACTAATTAAGTAAAACTAAAGGACTAATTTGTAAATAGAAAATTGAGGGCTGCCCTCATCTTTGCCTATAAAAGGCATGACCATTGCCTTGAATAACAAGTTTTGGGACCTTCAAAAAACTCCCCCCAAAAAGCTCTCTAGTTTTCAGATTTGATTTTGAAATTCAACATTCAAAAAAAAAATAAAAAAAATAGAAAACCTCAAAAAGCTAAAAAAAAATACACTATTACATTGAAATTTCTGCAATTCCAATAATGAATCCGAGCCTCTAATGCCCCTGGGTTCAATCTCAAGTTGTTTTGGACTTATTCCAACTATTTTGATTTGTTTTTGGTTGCTGGAAACTTCAGAAGCTTTTATAGTTTAATTTCAAGTTTGGATTTGGGTTCAAACGAGTTTATTTGGCTATCTACTGGTTTTATTCATCTCTGATTATTCCTGGGCTATTTTGGAGCTATTTCTTGATTGATTCCAAGTTATTATTGCTTGATGAATTCGGTTTGTTGTCGTTGCTGAGCTGACATCCTTCTCTTGTTTTGTATTTTCGCTGCCAGGTACCTACTTGATCCTCCATAGCTTAAGAGCTAAGACAATTTCTAGCTGTAATTCTGATTGGAAATACTAGGCTGGTTTAAGGGCTCGAAATGCCTGTTTGTTTATAGATGCTTAAGATGTTTTGCTTGTGCATGTATCGGCTTTCATATTAGCTCCTGTAATAATATTTAGAACTCGGCAGATTGGAACTAGACTGTTATAATTGGACTGTATAAAAGGTTTTCTGTCTTAGTCGCATTACTACAGCTATTTAGTATAATTTTAGAATAGTTCAGGGTAATTCAACGTATGATAGGCAGTAGATCCTAGCTATATTGAAACATGTTGAACTTGTGTAAGTATTAAGTGTAATAACCATAATCCTGTGAGTTGATTATATTAAGTCAAGGACTGATCGTAGATTGCTTCAAGGTTCAAATTTGTTAGCCATGAGGCATTTCATTGAATCCAATTACTGTTTCTATTTGATTTAAACAAGCACCACAATGAGTGGATTTGTGGTGCAATTTGAATGCCAATCATAGTAGTCAATTGTTCACACATTCGTTCATTTATCTGTTCTTTTCGAAAATCTGTAGGAGATTGGGTAATGCAAATCAGATGTAAAGTTAGAGGGATTAATCGACAACTATTGGACCAAACATATTTAAATCTTTCTTTTTCATTGTCATCCTCAATAAAATGACAGATCTCAACGTTGTTGTACTGGGCCAAGGTCAAATTTGGGCCCAAGTGAATATTGAGGATGAGGTTAATATGGCAATATTAAAGATGAGGTTAATTTGGGCTTTCTCGTTAAGTAGCGCGCTTGAACTAAGAGGTCCATCTCTTGTTCAAATGTGGACTTGAACTTGAAAACAAATTCCTTAATCACTTTAAATAATAGCAATTGATAAAACTGATTAATTAGGATTCTTTAGAGACAAATCAAATAGAAAATTATAGCTTGCTCTAAGATGGCCTTTAGATAATAAGATGAGACTAGCCTCGCCAAATAAATTCATAGATATGCGGGGCCCTCATTAATTGCTTATATCAAAATACTTAGATTTCGGGATGGGCCTGTCTAGAAAATTTCACGGCCTTCCCCAAAGATAATCACACGCTAGCCACTTTAGGCGCGTTTTTGATAATTTTACCCTCTTAAATACGGGTGTGCATTTCATGCGACCCAAATCCAAATCCTAAAATGTTGAATAGGAATGTGTTGAGGATCCGGGTGCATTTCATGTGACGTGATCCAAAAACACGTTCTTAAACAATGTTCATCTTCTTAATAGTTGACTAAAAGTGGTAAATCATTATAAAATTGCACTATAGATTAACATGTATTAAAATCAGATTCTAGTCAAGTATAGCAGTTGAGCACCGTGCTAGAACCACGAAACTCGGGAGTGCCTAACCCCTTCTCCCGGGTTAACAGAATTCCTTACCCGGATTTCTGGTTCGCGAAACAGAGTCAAACCCTTTCCTCGATTCGAGATTCAAACCGGTGACTTGGGACACCACAAATCTCCCAAGTGGCGACTCTGAATCTCTTAATAAACGAATCTCGTTTCGATTGTCCTTTAATTGGAAAAACTCCTTTTATTATGCCCTTCACGGGAAGTAACGGAAAAAGGAGGTGTGACAAGTATCACGACTAACCTCGATGGGGTAGTGACGAGGAACAGTCAAGACACCTACTGGTCAAATGAAATGAAAAGGATATGATAATAAAATATCGAGATAAAGATAACGAGTTAAAACCAACAGCGGAGAGAAATCAAAATACAAACAATAGGAACAATAAGGGAGAACACAGGTAGTAACGAACGATAACCAAGTAAATCAGATAACCAAGTAAATCAACACTGACATAACAAGAATAGAGACAAGTAGGAATGTATCCAAATAAAGAAAGCAATGCCAACTAAATCAATCACATCATGCCTAGTACATAATCCCGACCTTCTCAAACTTCTATTTCTCATATCATAATCTCAACTTCCGAACCTTCAGCACATACGGCACCTTGTGCCCCTATATTTTTTTTTATTTTCCATTTCACTTTTAAAAACAAAATCCACATGTTATACAATACGTAACATTCGTACAATGCACTCAATAGGTCCAAGAAGTCCCATGTGCCTAATATAAGTAGAATTACAATTTCTAAGCTAATTAGGAAAGCGAGCGAGGAAAGATGAAGTTTTTTCTTTGGAAATCCTTTTAGTAAAGAAAGTACCCCTTTTAATTTAAAATACAACATCAAATGGATTATTTCCTTTAACATGAGAGTTAACAACTTAAAACTTAGAAGAAATTCCTTTTTAAGAAAATACAACCTCAGACGGTTTAAGGGGATATAATTGAGGAACTAATTGAATTAAGAATGTAAAAATTATTGAAGTTTAAATTATTGGAACGTGTGTGTGTGTGTGTGTGTGTGTGTGTATATATATATATATATATATATATATATATATATATATATA
>MU731552.1:153822-171425 GCA_026770625.1 Nicotiana glauca
TGAAAATAATGTGGGTTCTAACCCAAAGGACACAACAATAAAGGAATTAAACAGTTTAAACATTTGAATTGATAACAACAAATAAGCATTGCAGCAGAAAGTGCACGGCATTATCCTTCGTGCTTTTACTCTCTTCTCACCATAAGAGTCAATATTCACTTTTATTCTTTCTTGTTGAGGCGTGCAACCCGATCCCAATCATATAGTACTGTTGCGGCATGCAACCCGATCCAAATCATATAGTGATGTTGCGGCGTGCAACCTGATCCAAATCATGTAATATTGTTGCGGTGTGAAACCCAATCTAAATGATATAATGATGTCGCGGCGTGCAACCCGATCCACATAATATTGTTGCAGCGTGCAACTCGATCCCAATATACAAATCAACACCAATCACGAAAGAATTCTTGCAAAGAAATAATAAGGAAACAAAAATATCCCAGCAAGGGAGTCAACAACAAGAATAAACACATTCCAGCAAGGGAACCAACAGTAAGAATCAAATATGTCCCAGTAAGGCAATCGGCTATAACCAAACTTGTACCAACAATTAAATTCACAATGAAACCCCAACTAAAAAATAATACATAATAAGCACGTGATAACTACACCGGTAACCACAACAATTGAACATGTAACCTATTTGCACGAAGTCATAGAGGAACTCACAATTAAGAAGTATCAAAATAATAAGGAAGGCAATCACTTCAATTAAGGCAATTAAGGGTCAATGAATCACGTAAGAATTAGAGGAAAGATAACAACGTCATATGGAGCATATAGAGGTAATTTAAGCAACTAGGAAACCCAATCATAACAGACTACTTTCCACATAAGGACTTAAGAGCCATAGAGCAAATTTCCTGCAAATAAGTCTGAGCACCCACTCGTCACCTCGCATGCACGGACTACAATTAGCATAGAAGACTCAAATCCTAAGGGGAAGTCCCCCACACAAGGTTAGGCAAGATACTTACCTTAATCCGGCCTATTCAATACTCAATTTAGCTTTTCCCTTACCAATTCATCAACGCTCGGGTTAATCTTGCCATAAACAACTTGAATACATCAAACAATGCAAGAGAAAACAATTTCAATTGACAAAACTATAATTCTTATACAATTTGCAAAAAGTCATCAAAAAGTCAACTCCCCGGCAACGCACCTCGAAACCTGATAAAATTTACAAAAATCGAACACCCGTTCCGCTACGAGTTCACTGATCACGACCAACTATGCCTTCTAAAAGACAAAGTGGTCGTTGCAAATATAATCTGGTTTTAACTCCGAAGTCGAATCCTCAGGGAACTAACCTATCTATTACAACTCTTCTGCAATGCTATTATCAACTCAACCAATTTCTATATGTAAGATTTTTATCAATCAATCTTGTGTTTTTGTTTAACTACTTCAAATAATATTAGAAATAACGATATGCTAGATTAAAGATAATTCAATGGTAAAAAGGTCTAGGGCAGTGATTTCCCCAATTGCTAGTTTAGGTCTTGACTCATTCGCTATAATCCGCCATTTTACTGTATGAGGATTATGAGCTATGAGCTATCGTAATTATCTCTCGTTCAACCGCAATAATTTACTATAGCATTCTCTCGAACTACTCTAGCTGACAATATGTGCAGCTCTAAATTATTCCACCAAAGTTCTGTTATCTCTAAACTCACTTTTAAGTTCAAGTAATGAATCTTTTCAAATTACCTAAAAGTGGTGTTGTTCAACGGCAGTCTAACCTAATATTCTTTCTCAAGCAATATGAGGTAATTAGACATAATTAATCAAGGGCCCATTCAATTATTCACCATACAAAACGTAGTTGAATAATCATATAATAAATCCGGCTCGAATATAAAAAGTTGAGTCAAAACTTCAACCAACAATTGTTTCCATCAACCCTAGATAATTGTTTAGCTACTCATTACAAAATAACATACAACTACAAAGTTGTTCATTATGTATAATTACAAGAATTAAAAGGAGATAGAAAAACTCTAATGTTTGATTGACCTTCTCACACTTGTTATTGCCTCCAAAGTAGTCTAAAAGCAAGCTTAATCATATCTTGGGCGAGCTTCTAGAGTTTATAAGGGTTTGGAATAAGTTTTCCCCGAGTTACACTTTAGTCCCCAAATTTTCTGGCAACTGAACAGTTCACCATGGCCGCGGCACGACCGCAGTGAAGGCTAAACATTCTGCCTCGTGTAGTTGTCTGCCGCGGTCCCACCGTGATCGCGGTGGATTTCTCCTCAACTCATTTTTGCTTCTTTATGCTCAGGTGCTTCTTGATTGGATGTTTTCTTCACATTATTGACTCCAAAACACTCCGTAGTGCTTCCTAACTAATATTATTCCCCGCGAAGCAAAAGAACATCAATTAGAGCATTTTGTTATCAATTCACCTATAAAACAACAATAAAGTAGGGTAATATTAAGGTATAAATGTCATCTATATAGCCTAATATCAATACCCCACACTTAAATCATTACTAGTCCTTTAGCAATCCACCACACTCTATCAAAGTTCCTTCCCTAAGATTTTCCCTTAACGAATCACACCTTGAATAATTTACCAAAGTTGCACCTAGTAATGAACAACCTTTGCCTCAGAAGTCGAATCTCTCGTACCATGCAATAATCGCACTTACTCAAACTACTCTATACAGAAGTCAAGACTTACCTTTCCTTTGTGAATCACATGCCCTCACATTACACAAGAGAGTAGTTCCACAATTAATATGATTAAGAACAATTAGGAACTCAGATGGACAAAATTCGCTCACTCTCCAAAAGAACATTCACATGCCGCAAAGATGCACCATAGGTTTGCCCGTAGTGTAATACTCTACTAATCGAGCGTATCTATTCTAAGATCAATTAGGACTTCACTTGGTTGTAATGTAGGCTAAGGGATGAGTAGGATATATTTGGATATATTGACTAACCTCCCTAAGCACTTTTAATACAAAACACATCAACATTCCAAATCATTCTTATGTCAACCAGACGTCCCACCACAATTTATTTATATCATCCCATTCCTTTAGGTGCATTTGTATCAAGCTACCACTTATCAACTACTACATTTATTCACAATTTTTTTTCATGGCGCTTCTTCTTTTATTCTTCAAAACTGCACCTTTCCTCTATTTCTTTGGCTCCACTCAAAACTAAACCACCACCCTACAGTTTAACTTTTGCATATGTCAAGGCCATTCAAGTGCTCATGGGAGGTAAAAAGGGTTCAAACAGAAGGCTATTCAAATAACTGGGTAAGGTTCGCAATGTGGTTGCCAAAGAAACAAGCTTATAGGCTCAACGGGGTTAACTACGATGTATTATATTTAGGTGGGTTTACGTTATATATCTGGCTTAACTAAGAAATGCCTATATTACTTCTAAGACAGAATGAAGCTACTATTTCGCTTTGCAAACACACAGGGCAAGTTTTAGGCATCAAATGTAAAGCATAGAATACAGTATATCTCACACACACATTGCATATGACTCACTCCGGATTGATTTATCAAGACATTCTCTTTTGGGTGTTCAAGTCAGCTACAAATATACAACTTTAAGGCGCTTTAGCAAGAGTCAACCATTGACATTAGGCGTTACACTCTAGTGTTGATTGTGTTCAGGTGAATTAACGGCAAAGTATTCTCTTTATATTTCAGATCGTAGCCCATCAATGCTAACTAAAACTAAAAATAAAATAATCAAAAACTAACTATACCCGGTTTAAGCTAAACCCTTGTAAAAGAACCGTGGCCCAAAGAAAAACCAAGGGGGAGTTACTACACTACCTAAAAATAAAAAAATAAAAAAATCTTTTTGGTATTTTCTCTAGACTAACTTCCATCAAGATCTGTCTCAATTATCCGTCATCAGGAAGAGTCCTTATATTCTCCTTTTTTTTGTTCGACTCCTGTCCCTCAAGAGACCTATCGAAAGGTGTTTGTCTTTGGGCTAAGTCAAAGTTAATTACATGACCCTACCATACCAATCAAACAAAGATAAAGCAACATCATATAAAGTTACACAATCTATTTACAACAACATCATATAACAACAGTCATCCCCCACCCCACACTTAAAAATATGGCATATCCCCATGTCAACAAATAAAGAGTGGAGTAAGTAAAAGGGACTTTCCTGAAGATCAATCTTGATCAGAGACGGTGCCAAGATCGGGTGACATGCTCGTCCTAGTGCTCGAAGCCATCCCATAATATTTTTCTCCGACTTATCCTGTTGAGTGGTCAGAGTGTCAACTCTGGTGCCCAAGTATGTGACAGAAGTGCGGAGACCAGCCATTTCCTGCTCTAGGGCTGTCAGGCGGGTACTTCGGCGGGGCTGTGATGTGATCGCCTCTTCAACTCTCGTAGGTGGTGGGAACTCAGCTGCCTCAGCATCATCATCATCTGATTCATCAACATTCACCACCGGCTTTATTCAAACTCTGATTTTTCTTGTCAGGAATGGGGCTTTCAGTGGCAGTTTCCCATCAACTCTAAGGTTTTCAGGGACTCTAGCAAGACGGCACAACTTGGTGACTAAAGAAGGGAAATAGAAGCCTTTGAGTAACTCAAGTGATCTAATGAACATCTCGTCATGGAGGAGCCGGGCTACATCAGAATCCCGGTGAGTCATGAAACTATAAATAGCTACTGTCCGTGGCCCATTGACATAAGTCGTATTGCTGGAGGGTAGCAAGCGGCTATTGATAATGGTGAGCCAGCACTTTGCCTCCCAATTAAGAGACTGAGAATTTAATGTAATCACACATTTTATCCATATAAATTGCCTATCGGGCACACATATAACATCAAGAATTGGTGCCTAATGGATCTTTGGACGGTGATAAGCAATATAAGCATCCATCTCACCCTAAATATTGGTAGGCGATACACCCGGCGAATGGCCTTTATGGACGCATTTACCCGGGTATTGCGTACATTGACAACCCCATTCTCATGTTCCGGGCAGTTAGCATAGAATTCCTCTACTATCTGAACATTGGCCTCCTCCGGTTCTTCAAAGAAGATGTACAACTGACACCTCCTCAACTCATTGAAGATGTTCGGATATTCCACCTCTAAGGTTGCTCGATCAATATGCACCTCCTGTAACAATTTCTTAGCCGCCTTTGCATTGTACCTGTCCTCCACTGGTTTGGAGACAAACCTAGTGCTATCAAACTTTGGCATACTGGCTTGACTCCTAGCTCTTGAGGAACTTCCCGGTCCACTAGTGGAGGATCCGGTGTTGCGTCTCTTTCTAGATGGATTCATTTTACCTATCAAACAGAGAAACGCCTATCAGTGAGGGTGTGAGATGTGTGAACTATGGGTGGTTACTCAGACTTCACCACAACCATGTCACATTAGCCCTTATAACTCCATTGGGGCAATTCCGCAAACACCTTGTGAGCAAGACAATTCCTCACACATATAGCCCATATGGATACTTCAATGTTTCCCCAAATCACAAGTTGTACTACACCATTACACCCCACAACAATTAGTTCAATACCCACCAACATACACCTCTCCACCACATTTTACACATAACCCCATCACAAGTGACTACAAAAACGAAATTCAAAAGAAAAAAAGAAGAAAAATAACAAAAAACTACTAAAATTACTACACAATTAAAACATGAACTAACATACAACTAAAAAGAAATACAAAAGAAGAGGTAGGGGAGTGACATACCTTAATGGGGGAGAGAGTGAGGGGAATGTAGGTGGAGGATGTGAGAGAAGTGAAGAATAAGAAGAAGAAAGGATGAGGGAGATGAGAGATTAGGGTTGTAGAGAGAGAGAGAGAAGATGGGGGAATGAAGGGGTTGGGCGGGTGGGTTGGTTTAATTAGGGGTTAGAATTATAAAATAAAAGAAGAATAAAGAAAGAAAAAAAGAAAAAATATATAAAATAAAAAAATACTTACCTGGTACCCATCGCAGTCCCACTGTGGTCGCGGTGGGTTAAATTAACATGAGGCAGTGTAATAGCCTTTCACCGCGGTCCTACCGTGGTCCCATCACGGTCGCGGTGGGTCTGGCAATATTGAGGCAGTGTCCACCTCTCACCATGGTTGCGGTGTGATGCCTATTTTTTTTTATATTTAGATCATGGTTACATACACGAATGAAACACAACAATTGTGGGTTGCCTCCCACGCAGCGCTTGATTTAACGTCACGGCACGACGCAGGCTTGGAGCGTCACTCCTCATTCACGTACTGGGGCTATTACAACATTATTATATGTATGTTCCCTTTCTCATTTTCCATTCCAAGGTAGTGTTTCAACCTCTGACCATTCACTGTGAACTTATTCATCCCATCCTCTGATTCAATCTTAACAGCTTCACTTGGGAACATTTGCACCACTCTGAAGGGTCCTAACCATCGGGACTTCAACTTACTCGGAAACAATCTCAATCTGGAGTTGTATAACAACACTAGATCTACGAATTTGAAGTTTCGGTCCATGATGTGCTTGTCATGCATCAGTTTCATCCGTTCTTTGTATAATCTAGCACTCTCGAATGCCTGGAACCTGAATTCCTCTAGCTCATGTAACCTAGTGACTCTGTTAGTGCCTGCTGTCTCCATGTCCAAGTTCAACTGCCTCAATGCCCAAAGTGCTTTGTTCTCAAGCTCTACTTGGAGATGACATGCCTTTCCAAACACCAACTTGTACGGTGACATACCAATTGGAGTTTTGAAGGCTGTGCGGTATGCCCACAATGCATCATCATGCTTCCTTGCCCAATCAGTCCTTGTTGCATTCACTGTTTTTATAAGGACACTTTTAATCTCCCTGCTGGACACTTTAACTTTCCCGCTCGACTGTGTGTGGTACAGGGTGGTCACCTTATGACTAACTCCATACTATTCCAACAACCGTGCGAACGCTCTATTGCAGAAATGTGCTCCGCCATCACTGAATATAGCTTTTGGTATGCCAAAACGTGTGAAAATATTCTTTTTCAGAAAGCCTATTACCCTTTTAGCATCATTGGTCAGGAGAGCCACTGTTTCGAACCACTTGGAGATGTAGTCAACTGCTACCAATATGTATTTGTTACTATACGAGCTGACAAATGGCCCCATGAAGTCGATCCCCCACATGTCAAAAACCTCCACCTCTTGAATTATGGTCATTGGCATCTCGTGTCTGCGAGATATGTTGCCTGTCCTTTGGCATTCATCACAACTTTTGACCCAAGCATGAGCATCCTTAAATAGAGTTGGCCAATACAAGCCCGACTCCAACACCTTAGTTGCTGTCCAAATTCCTCCAAAGTGTCCACCATATGGTGAAGCATGGCAAGCTTGCAAAACAGAATTTTGATCTTTCTCAGGGATACACCGCCGGATCATGTTATCTACACAATTTTATTTAAACAATATAGGTTCATCCCAATAATAAGACTGACAATTACGAAAGAACTTTTTCTTTTGATTTAAGGAGAGTTCATAAGGTACAATACCACTTGCTAAATATTTAGCAATGTCAGCATACTACGGTGCCTCCTCCATTGTCATTGCTAGTAACTGTTCATCCGGGAATGTCTCTGTTATCTCCTCAACCTCTACCTTCTTTTCAGCTCCTTCCAACCTTGAGAGGTGGTCAGCCACTTGGTTCTCTATCCCTTTTCTGTCACATATCTCCAGATCGAGTTCTTGTTATAGAAGAACCCAACAAATCAAACGTGGCTTTGACTGGACACTCGATGCCCCAAGGTTGTCCTTTCTTGTACTATAAAATGGCACTTCTCCCAGTTCAGCACTAAATTTATCTCCACACATCTTTTGAGCACTCTTCTTAAGTTTTGAAGATAGTCCTCGAATGAATCCCCCTACCACGGAGAAATCATCCATAAAAACCTCCATAATGTCCTCCACCATGTCTGTGAAAATGGCTAACATGCACTGTTGAAATGTCGCCAATGCATTGCAAACCCCAAAAGGCATTCTCCGAAAGGCAAAGATGCCATACAGATAAGTGAATGATATTTTCTCTCTGTTTTCAAGGGATATTGAGATCTGATTGTACCCCGAATACTCCAAGAAACAAACATACGATCGGTCGGCCAGCCTGTCCAATATTTGGTCAATGAATGGCAAGGAGAAGTGGTCCTTCTGGGTGGTTGTGTTCAATTTCGATAATCCATGCAAATCCACCATCCCGTGGATGTATGAGTCGAGATCAACTCGTTGTTCCCATTTTGTACGACCGTCATTCCCCCGTTTTTTGACAAACATTGAACATGGCTGACCCAATTGCTGTCAGGGATGGGGAAGATGATTCCCGCATCTAACTATTTGATCACTTCCTTCTTCACCACTTCTTTCATATTCGGGTTCAGCCTTAGTTAATGTTTTTTAGAAAGTTTGTGCCCTTCTTCCAAGAGAATCTTATGCATATAGAAGGCTGGGTTGATATCCTTTATGTCTACCATGGTCCAACCAATGGCAATCTTACATTCCTGTAGTACCTGTAGAAGCTGCTCTACCTGCATATCTAGCAAACCGAATGATATAATAACATGCAAAGTAGAATCAGGCTCTAAGAAAACGTACCTGAGGTGATCTGGGAGCGGTTTCAGCTCCAGCTTGGGTGGTTCCTCTACTGATGGTTTTGCCGGAGGTGTAGCCCATTTCTCTAACTCAAGGGACTCGAACTGAGGTCCCCTTTTCCAGAATCTTTGGCCCTTAAGTTCCATGACCCACTCAGATAACCCTTCACCATCCATCTCCTCTAAATTTGTCAGGCAGGCCTCCAATGGATCTTTAACAGTCAGGGTCACATCATCTTCGTACAGGATCATATCCACTACCTCCACTAGGGAGCAATTAGCATATTCACTGGGTCTTCTTATGGATTGCTGGATGTTGAATATGACTTCTTCATCGTTCAGCGTCATTTTTAATTCCTCAGTTTCACAATCGATCAGTGCTCTCCTAGTGGCTAAGAATGGCATTCCTAAATTGATAGGTATCTCCTCATCTACCTGATAATCAAGAATAACAAAGTCTACAAGGAACACAATCTTCCCCATTTATACCAACACATCATCAAGAATCCCAGTTGGCTTTTTAACCGTGCGGTCAGCTAATTGCAACAACATCAAAGTCGGTCAAGCTCTACCAATACCCAGTTTAGTGTATATAGCCAGAGGCATCAAATTTATGCTGGCTCCTAAGTCACATAATGCCTTTGCAAAGGCATAACTCCCAATAGTGCATGGAATAGTAAAGCTACCTGGGTCAGACATCTTTTGAGCCATGGGTCTTGTTACTACTGCGCTGCATGCCTATGTCAGAATTACTATGGATAGGTCCTGAAAATCAAACTTCCGTGACATTAGGTCCTTCATCATCTTTGCATAGCCCGGCATCTCTCTCAAGGCATCCATTAGAGGAATATTCAACTTAATTTGATGAAGCATCATGAATTTCTTGTATTAGTCTTCCTTCTTTTGTTTTGCCAGTCTTTGAGGGAATAGTGTAGGTATCACCCTTTATGCACTGCTTGCTGGCTTCTCTCTGTTGGGGTTCTGTGGCACAGGAGGTACCACCTGTTCTACAGCTTGTTCACTCACCTTAGCCTTACCCTTTTCATCCTGACCCTTTTCAACCACCACCTCGGTAAGTTTTGCTGGTTCATCTACTTCTAATAGGATTGTAGTGGCTGGCGTAGTCTCTTTACTAGCTTGTGCAACTTCCTGCTCTTTGTCTAAATCTCTCCCATTCCGGAGACTTACTGCCATCAGCTAATTCGTGTTTTGCTCCTTGAGGTTAATGTTTGTGTCCGCTGGCTGTGTTCCCTGGGGGTGATTGTTTAAAGCCATAGACAACTGCCACAACTGAGTTTCAATGTTCTTTATAGCTGAATCATGCACTGCCAACTTTTCCTACATCTTACCATTTGTTCCGATGAGTTGTTGAAGCATACCCCTGATCTCTACCATGTTGTTATCTTGCTGCTGAGGACGTGGCTGATATGTCAACTATTGATGGTTATGCTGTGGATATCCCTGTTGGCTCTGGTATGGCACCATTTGGCCTTGGGGTTGCATACCTCCAGGCTGTTGCATATTTGGTATGTATTGCTGATTTGGTGCTGGTCTCCGCTGTTGTCCTCCTTATCTATAACCCCCAAAGTTGTTGACATAATTCATATTTTCTCTTACCCTTTGATTGTTACCTTCTCCACTCCATGAACTCACATAAGACTGATTAACATAGGGTGTACACAAGCTTTCATTTGTTGTGTCAACAATATGCACCTGCTTTGTACCCATCTCATCAATCTTCTTTGACAATATACTTATCTGAGTCATGAGTGTGGTTATGTTCTCTACATGCAAATTATTTGGGTCAAGAGAACTGAATGAACTATGGGTGCCAGTGTTGTACCTCGAGTCATCCACCCTGAATTCTGGGACATCTTGTCAAGGAGGACTTTGCACTCAGTGAATGTCTTACTCAAAAATGCACCTCCAGCTGAAACATCCACATTAGCCTTTAGATTGTCAACCAGCCCCATGTAGAACCTCTAACCGAGCATCTGGTCTAGAATATCATGGTAAGGACACTTCACTAATATCCCTTTGAATCTTTCCCAAGTTTCCTGCAAGGTCTCAGTCGGCTGCTACTTGTACTGTAATATTTCATCAATCAGCCTTACAGTCTTATTAGGCAAGTAGAACTTATTCAGGAAATGCTTGATTAATTCCTCCCAGGTGACAATGGAATTAATAGGGAGCAAATTTAACCAAGTCTGAGCTTCCCCAGTCACAGAGAATGGGAACAGTAACATCTTGATAGCTTTCGGGGTCACATTAGGCCGCCTTTGGGTCACACAAATCCATAGAAATTTTTTCAAGTGTTGCTGAGGGTCTTCAATGTGTGACTCGGAGACCAATCCCTTATTCTGCAGAAGATGCAACATGTTGTTCGTGATCTGGAATGTCTTCTCTTGAATTGGGGGCACAGCTATGGCAGTAGCCAGGTTGTCAGCTGTAGGCTGTGCCCAATCAGAAAGTGCAACTTCTGGCATAAAAGGTACCACTACTCTGACATTTGAGGCAGCTGGCGCATCCCCGACCTTTCCGTTGACGTTTTTTACGTCACCCATGTCAATTTCAAGTTGGTATGGTTGTTTTGATTGTTGGATTCTCTTGTTAGCATGGTTCAATGCCCTGAATGCTTTCTCGGGGTCTGAGAGTCCCTTTAGCAGTTTTCCAATCCTCGAAGAATTTCTAGGCATACACCTGAATTCCACAAGAGTTCAAACGTGAGAATTTCAATGAAAAGATTGTTTAACACCTTCGAAAATTGATTTAAACTAATAATTCTAACACTACTTCTAAGTTGTAACAAAAAACACCGTTAGTTCCCTGGCAACGGTGCCAAAATTTGATCATGCCCAACTATGCCTTCTAAAAGACAAAGCGGTCGTTGCAAATATAATCCGGTTTTAAGTCCGGAGTCGAATCCTCAAGGAACTAACCTATCTATTACAACTCTTCGGCAATGCTATTATCAACTCAACTAATTTCTAGATGCAATATTTTTATCAATCAATCTTGGGTTTTTGTTTAACCACTTCAAATAATATTAGAAATAACAATATGCTAGATTAAAGATAATTCAATGGTAAAAAGGTCCAGGACAGTGATTTTCCCAATTACTATTTAGGTATTGACTCTTTCGCTATAATCTCGCCGTATTACTGTATGAGGTTTATGACTATGAGTTATTGTAATTATCTCTCGATCAACTGCAATAATTTACTAGAGCATTCTCTCGAACTACTCTAGCTGACAATATGTGCAGCTCTAAATTATCCCACCAAAGTTTCGTTATATCTAAACTCACTTTTTAGTTCAAGTAATGAATCTCTTCAATTACCCAAAAGTGGTGTTGTTCAACAACAGTCTAACCTAATATTCTTTCTCAAGCAATATGAGGTAATTAGACATGATTAATCAACGATCCATTCAATTAATCACATACAAAATGTAATTGAACAATCATATAATAAATCCGGCTCGATTATAACAAGTAGATTCAAAACTTCAACCGACAATTAGTTCCATCAATCCTAGATAATTGTTTAGCTACTCGTTACAAAATAAGATACAACTACAAAGTAGTTCATAATTTATAATTGCAAGAATTAAAAGGAGATAAATAAACTCTAATGTTTGGTTGATCTTTTCACACTTGTTCTTGCCTCTAAAGTAGTCTAAAAATAAGCTTAATTATATCTTGGGCGAGCTTCTAGAGTTTATAAGGGTTTGGAATAAGTTTTCTCCGATTTATACTTTGGTCCCCAAATTTTCTGGCAACTGAACAGTTCACCGCGGCCACGGCATGACCGCGGCGCGACCGCGGTGAAGGCTAAACATTCTGCCTCGCGTAGTTGTCTTCCGCGGTCCAACCGCGGTCGCGGTGGATTTCTCCTCATCCCATTTTTTCTTCTTTATGCTAGGATGCTTCTTGATTGGGCGTTTTCTTCACATTACTGACTACAAAAAACTCTGTAATGCTTCCTAACTTAGATAATTCCCTGCGAAGCAAATGAACACCAATTAGAGCATTTTGTTATCAATTCGCCTATAAAACAATAATATAGCATGGTAAAATTAAGGTGTAAATATCATCTATATATCCCAATATCATTCACCCATGTAAAAATTATCTAATTCAGATACCATTTGGTCATTCAAATCATCTTTTTACATTTTTGAAAGATTTCACAATTTTTCCCAATTTTTCTTTTAGATTATCTTAAATTTGATGTTAAGTCTAAGATATAATCACTAAATATAATTGGAAATTGATTAGAGATACTTACTCAATGATTTGGAGAAGTTTGGGTCCTTGGAAAATCGCCTATGGAGGTTTAGGGTTTGAGAAAATTGAAAAATGGATGAAAATCTCGTCAAAAACCTCACTTAATTTACGACCCAGGGTTCGCATTTGCAAACCCCTCACAATTACGAACAATGCAAGGCTGGAAAAAGTCGCATTTTCGACAAAAATCTCGCATTTGCGAACTGGGCATCACAAATGCGATAAAAAGTTCGCATTTGCGACCATACCAGAACCAACAATTTTTCCTGACACGAAAATGAGCATAACTTCCTCATACGATGTCCAATTCGATGATCCTTTTTTCTATGACTCCGTAATTTTGATACGGATCTAATGGTTCAAACAAAACTGAATGTGGATCTTATTTGCTCAATGTGGTATTATTTTTGCTTGAAGAAACAACGATGAAGCATCCAAAAACAAGCACAACATAGCCTAAATCTATCCGAAACTCAACCAAACCATCCGGGCTCTAAACCAAACATGCACGCAAGTCTAAGAATATCATACGGACTTGTTCGTGCAATCAAATTATAAAAATAACATCAAAAACTATGAATTTAACCTCAAAACTCATAATTTTCTAACTTTTCAACCGGACGTCCAAATCAATTCAAATAAATTTTGGTTTTCACCAAATTTTATAGATAGGTCTTAAATATCATAACAAACTTGTAACGGGCTCTGGAACTAAAATACGGGCCCGATACCAACGAGTTCATACATTAATTCATTTCTTTATTCCCTTTAAAAACCAGTACAATAATTTTCATCAAAAATTATTTTATAAGGCTAGGGAACTCGGAATTCAATTTCGAGCATACGCCCAAGTCCCATATTTTACCGCGGACCTCCCGAAATTGTCGGAACACAGACCCAGGTCCGTTTACCAAAAATATTGACCAAAGTCAACTAAACACCAAATTTTAACTCTAAAAATTACTATTTTTTTTTTATTTTCACATAAAAGCTTTCTGGTTTCACGCCTAGACTATGCACGCAAGTCGATTCATATAATATAAAGCTACTCGTGACCTCAAACTTCCGAACAAGACGAAATTGCTCAAAATGTCCAGTCAGGTCGTTACATATAAAGAGTTATAGTGATAAATTGATTGGAAAATTTACTTTCGAGAACAAGAAACTCAGATTTTCTAACTTCCTGAACCCAAACAAAAAGTCAATTAAGATGGGTCAAAAGTACGAGCTTGGAATATTGTGTGAGAGGAAAGCCAAAAAATTTCTTTAACGGATATAAGAGAGTGTCTCCTTTATGACTTCGAAACTGAAAAAAATATCGTTGTTTTATAATTTTTAGTTTGTTTTTTTTAACTCCAAACTAAATTATTCAAGTTGAGGTAATTAAAAAGTTAATTTTTTGCCAATGTGACAGTCACATAAGCTATTATTCCAATCCGGTAAGGGTGTGATTACACGCTTATAAGCTGGTATGGGTTAAGGAGGTAGAGACTATGAAAAAATCAAGTATAAGGAGCTAATTAGGACTAGGTAGGGGGACCGAAACAAAACACGCCAAGTTTAGGAAGGTCTTTAGGTATTTTGCTGTTAGAAAATACAAACACACAGTGAGTACAAATATAATATGCATAAAAATTATTTCATCATATAATTACTTTATAAGGTCCAAACAATTATTCAATAACAACAGTATATATATATATATATATCTTCGCACAATCTACACTAAGGACTTGTCATAAATGATAATGAAAGAAATTAACTGAAGATCCTGTCGAGTTCGTGGCTGCACACACAATGCTCCAACTCTAACACGGCGGCATACATAATGCCCCAAATATATTACGGCAGCGGAGAAATAATTTCAAACGCTCCAAAGACATAGCACGAGATCATGTCACGCTACAAATCACTTATTAAATAATTTTAGCTTTTCACAAAATTATATATATATATATATATATACAGAAAAAGTATATTTTTAAAATAGGTTTAAAAAGCAAGTATTAAAACTTAAAATCTCACTTACCTCGCTAACGGGACGTACCCAAGCTTTGCAACATCTAGAACACCAATCAAATGGCCCCCAATAACCTTAATCTATCCAAAATATTAATTAACAATGTGTCAATAATACTAGTTGGGGTCAACTCTCAATCCCTAACGTTCAAACTTAGAGTTCCATTTTTTTTTCCACATCACAATTTGATTCGCTTCGCTATTAAACATGTGCACTCGATATAGTGGTGTTCATCTCCGAGCAAATAATAATGATCGGAGATAACTAATAGTAGTCAGCTACTATTCCTTCGTAATAACACATAATACTCCTTCATGTCCAAAATAAGTAATTTTTTGGTATTTTTTTTGTGGTCCAAAATAAATGATTTTTTCGAATTTCAAGAATGAATTAATTATTTTTTTTCCTACATGGGACTTGGAGTAAATAGTGTTGGAGTATGTGTTACGAGTGTTTATGTGAGATAGTAAAGGTTAATATGATCAATTTCATTGCTAATTAATGCTTAAATGTAAATTTCTTAATCTATGTAAAAATATCCAAAAAATCACTTATTTTGAACCGGAGGAAGTATTGTTTATTCAACCTGTTCCATATAAAAATGGAACTGAAGCTTAAGTATAAATTGTGTATAAGAACATGGCTACAAAAATAAAATTCTCATTGGTTAATCCTTGCTTGAGTAAACTGTATACTCAGTTTTATTGTCTAACTTTACATTGAATTCTACAAATTCAGCCATTATTACAAACTCCCTCATAGTTATCTAATTATCATAAATGATTGAGCAAAAAAGTGCTAAACCTTTTAACTAGACCAATTAAATGATAAATTTTTGTTGAACTTAATAAATTCTGGACCGAATAAAACAGAATACTCGTGAGAGTGTAGTGCTCAAGAGCATTAAATAACAGATTTAATACACTATGATTGACAATGAATATGATAGCATGAATATGTAGTAAATGTAGATAATGGCAATAAGCGTAATAAGAAAGGATCTTCTGTCCCATTATTATATGATTGGAATGTTCTTCTGTCTGGCGGCGTGGAAAAAAGAGAAATGAAGATGGATGCGGAATCTTTGGATCGTGTGAACAAAAATTGAATAACGTGTGCTTGAATAATATATTCAATAAACAAGACAACTTTCGGATATATTATTTTGTCAACCTTTACAATGTGTTCTTATCAAAAAGTCTAGTTCCCCCTTTGTTTTCTATATCTTCCTATTTATAAGGAAAATTTTTCAAAAACACTAACATCTACAGCATAAAGATCAATATCCAAATGAATATTCTTTAAGTCTATCTCTGAACCTATTCTACCATTGTTTCTTCATCTCGGCCAACCTGTTTTTGGCATCAGTCTTTTTTAAGAGCAACCTTCAATCATCACATCATAGTCGGCCCCTTCTTTTGTCCTATTTATCCGTTATTACCGAGTCGCCAAATTTGAGCCCGTACAATAAAAGTTAACTAATATTCACTTTATCCCAATTCCCTGGAAAACATTTATGTAGGTAAGAATTCTATGTAACTTGGATTCCTTTATAAGGATTTATGCACATTGATTGATAAAAGTTGTCCGGTTTCTAACGTAGTCGCGCCGAAGACACGGTACTTTTCCCCAGTATTTTTTACGTTTCAAACCCAGATCTCCGGTACTACCTTTTCTCCTCACGTTTCTCACTATCTCTCTTCTCCTCTACATCTTCTCCAGCTTCTCCTCTTCTTCCCCGTCCCACTATTCCTCCTGAAACCCTAACTCCGAGATCGATTAATCCTTTATGATCAAATCTCCGTGATCCCCGATAGCTGGTGACGATACAGTTTCAGGAACAACGTCAACCGAGGATGCTAAGGACGAATCCGCTTGCAAAAAGAGGGTCGATAACTAATACATTCTTTCCAGATTGAAGGAAAGATTAAAAAGCAGATTTATTTACAAAGAAGAAGAAAAAAGTGAAGAGTAAAAGGCATTGCCTATACAAAATATAAAAAAAATACACTGTCATTATATAAAAAAATATACTAAATAGATTGTCACTATAAAAATATATATATAATAGACTGTCACTATAGAAAAATATACCAAATAGACTATCACTATATAATTTATATACAAAATAGATTGTCACTATACAAAATATATACAAAACATACTATCACTATACAATGAATATACACTAATGATATATTAGGGATGCACAAAAATATACAGGGTACACTTTATATACAAAATTTATACAATGTAATAGTATATATAAAATTTTATAAAAATTTATATATATATTTATTATAATATACACTGAAAAATACAAGATACACTTATATACAAAATTTATACAATATGTATATAAAATATTTAATACATTGTATAACTATATATATATAATATTTATATAAAGTTACATATAAGTGTCATCCAACTACCCCATTAAATCCAGACTCACCATCGATACTCACTGTAAAAATTCTTCACTCACAAAATACTATTATAACCGAAGAAGAAGAAGAGGAGGAGGAGGAGGAGGAGGAGGAGAAGAAGAAGAAGAAGGAGAAGTAGGAGAAGAAGTAGAAGAAGAAGTTTGACTAGAAAACCCCACGACTTTTGTTGTCACTCTTGTATCATGCATCATAATTGAGTAAATTTTTTTAATAATTGAATTAAATATTTTGTGATTT
>MU731559.1:0-16584 GCA_026770625.1 Nicotiana glauca
CCTATACTCTTTGCCTTATTCTGGAGCTGGGCTCACGTTTGAGCCCAAATCTTAATCATCAGCGAATGCAGGCCCGTCTGGTAGGGCTAGAAAACTCGTTTGAGTGTAGAGGTAACCTGGGCCACAGCTTGGGCCTAAAAATGGCCAGGTTTATTTGATGCCATGGGGATTCGATATCCCTTGTATGACCCGCCTCTCCTCTCATTTGGTCTTTTGGGCGTGTTATTTGGGTCAGTCTGAAAATCTAGTTGAAGCTCGCCTTTTTCGGATAATAATAATTAATTAGGATATTAAAATTGAAAATATAGATTGCTTTAGGCTTGGCCTTTTATAATATAAATGAGACGAGCCTCACCAAAAGTAAAAACAATTGCGGGGCCCTCAACCATTGCTATACAAAAAAATATACTTAGAATTTGGGAGGACCATTTAGCGAATTTCATGGTCCACCTCAAAGATAATAAATACGTAGTCACTTTAGGCGCGTATGCCAATAATATTACCTTCCCAAATACGGGTGCACATTTATGTGACCCAAATCTAAATCTCAACGAAGTCGAAATGTGTCAAAAGCCACGGGCGTACTGGTACGGCGTGGTTCGAGATACATTTTCATGACGTTGTAATTCTTGTAAAATAAATAATAAATATAATAAAAGCGGGTTATTAATAAAAGGCACATAAAAATAGAACATGTATTGAAATCAGATAAAAATCAAATACAACAGTTGAGCGACCGTGCTAGAACCACGGAATCCGGGAATGCCTAACACCTTCTCCCGGGTTAATAGAATTTCTTATCCGGATTTCTGGTTCGCGGACTGCTAACAGAGTCATATTTTCCTCGGTTCGGGATTCAACCGGTGACTTGGGACACCATTAATCTCCCAAGTGGCGACTCTGAATAAATAATATTAAATCCCGTTCTGACTGTCCTTTAATTGGAAAAACTCCTTTACGCCCTTCGCGTGGTGTATTAAATCGCAAAAAGTAGGTATGACACCCCTTCCCATACGATGTCGTTTCCAGTAATTAAATCAAATAGATCTTAGCCCTTCGTCTTCCTGCACCTAACGGCCAAGAGGGCTTTTCCCATCTCTGCATATAATGGTTCGAAGATCCCCATTGAAACCTAGACCAAACAGACCTTCCCCGTATCTCTTTCATGAGGTCACGCCATCCCCGAGCAAATCCGCAAATCCGATCTTGGCCCTACAACCTTCGCCCCTCCTCTAACCCTAATCCGTCACCATTTTTTCAAAATCTTCACCAAATCAGATCGATTTTCAAATCTGAGATCGAAAGAGAAGAAAGTCTCTCAAGTTTTTGAGTTAGATGAACGATTGGGCTTGAAACAAGTATTGCTCGTTTGTTCTCAAGAGGAACATATGGTAAATACTAGATTCGAGTTAAGTCGAAGTCGTTTGAAGTTTATCAAGCCTCGTGGCCGTAGAGGTATTTGTTCTTTGCTCTAGCTCTTTTGTCTCCGTCTATTCTGTGTCATCTTCCTCGTCAATTCAATTATTTAAGTTTCTTTTGTCTTTCCTCCATCTCTGGTGTTTTTTTTTATTTTCGTTTTCATCTGGTTGCTGTTCTAATCCGCATGTAATAATTTCGGTTTAATGTGTTTAGTTGTGTTAATTGGTTAGAACTAACTCAGCTTATGTCGTAAAATTGATTGGGCTCTTTTAGGAGCCATTATTTATTTGTTAAGGGGGGTTTGGGTCAGAATTTTGGAGTCTCAGAATAGGATAAGGTCTTTGGGCTTTTGATTTTCTATAACCCGTCCCAGCAACAACTTTAGAGCTCTGTTTGTTTGGATTGGCCTGACCCATAGTTGGATTGCGGTGTGAGGGAAATAACAGTAGCTACAAGGGTAATTTGGGTAGACTGGATAGAAGGGAATCTTTTAGTAACTGACTTGGAAGCTTCTAGTAGGGGAAAGCTAGTAAATTTCAGAGATAACTTGGAAAACAAGTCCAAAATCCGGGGACCCAAGGAGTAAAAATAGAACCTCAAGGTTGCCCTACTTTCTTGCATATAAAGGGACCCTCTCCTTGCTATAGAGGTCAGATTTGAGAGCTGAAAATTCAGATAGAAAAAAACTGCAAAAATACATTGTTTCATATAGAATTGAATAGAGGAAAAATAAAAAAAAAGCACAAAAAAGAATGCTGAAAAATAGCTAAAGGAAGTACTGTTCCATTAGTTTTTGGTTTTAGTTTTGGAGAATTTTCAAATTGCTGGAGTTATTTAGGCTTTGTTTGAGGCTGAAATGGACTGAGGTCGAATATATCTGAAATTTTCTGGTTGATTTTTGACTAAAGTTGGTTGCTGGGCTATTCTTATTTCATTTCTGGTTTAACTACTGCTGATTCTGTTGTTTGTTAATGCTGCTGCACCATTGATTATTCTACTGTTGTCTTCTTCACACTTTCAGGTATTTCTTGGACCATATGAGTGCTGAAGTGTGGAATGATTTGGTGTATTTGTAATGAAGCTTTCCCTTTCATTTGTTCTGTTTCCGTTTTAAATGAAATAGTTCAGGGATAATGGCCCATGTTGAAGTTTGACTTGTTTATTCTCATGAACTGTTCAGTGTTTGAATTAGTAATGGATTTCTATAGCTTCTTTCATATTTGGGACTGTTGATTTGAATATCATGTCAATACTGGTCGTTTGAACTTGTTGGACTCTAGATCTGAATATTATCATTTTCTCTATTAAGTATGAGTTCACAATTCTTTCATTTGAAATCCATGTGTAAGTCTGACTTGTTTGCCAACTGATTTTCATTAGCATGTGGCTTATTAGAATTAGGCATGTTGACAATGAAGCAATTTAACTCTTTCATCTTACTTAATGAACAGGAGACTGTGGTATAACTTTCTGAATTAAACCTTCACATTTGTCTACCTCTGTTGGTTAATCTCTGTTGCCATTACTTCTGTTTTATGATAATTCTGATTATTGTATTTGGGTTTCTTCACACTCGTGTAGTGGACTAGATCTATAATACCCTGTGATGACTAACTAAAGCCTCGTTGAGATTTTAAAGCTGATAAGTCAAGATAGCAAAATTCCAATTTGTTTAGTTCGCCATAAATTTGCTAGTCTGATTCTTTGTTAATACCATATAACCATAACCAGTGTTGATTTGGTGAATTGGGCCAGACTTGTGAGAATTTGACTCAAATAAAATTAGATGAGTTTAAATGGGCTCCTATGTGGGCAAGGTGTGTTTTGCTTATCATGAAGCCTTTTTTCAAATCTTTAACCTTTGCAAAACTTTGTTTGATATTGGGGCGTTTGCAATCACTATAACCAGTTCAGAATATGTGCCAGTGTTTTGTGCACTGGGGTGAATCCGTATAGTTAGTGGCTACGAGTTTTTGTCCTCGCATATAATGTAGTTTAGTTAATTAATAATATTTGTATAGTAAGCCTTTAGGGTCATTTAAAATATAATTGTGATTGTGTATACGTTCGCGTAACATGATCATGATTCTAAAAACCTACTCGGAGTATGCGTTCGTGCAACTTCGATCAAATTTTTCTTAATAATAAAAAAGGGGTCACGGGCTATTAATTAATTTTAGTTTACATAGCTTGAGGGGTGCCATTCACCAGTAAATCACATATGGTCCTTGTATTAATTTCTTATGGATTAGATACAAATGATTAATATTTCGTAGAATATCCTTTAGGGCCGTTTTAAAATACTAGTGTGATTGTGTATACGTCCGCGTAACACAATTACGCTTCTAAAAACAAAACCGGAGTATGCGTTCGCGCAATTTCGTCCCAAACTTTCTTATTAATATTAAAGCGTTATTAATTGTGGACACGTTCGCGTGACATGATTTTTGACGCGCCAAACAAATAGGTATAGATACGCGTAACCCGTTTCAAGATAATTTCCTTAATTAAATGCGATGAAAGAAGCAAAAGCATCTAGGTTCTAAAATCAATAATTAAATAATTTCATAAGACAAGTATTATCAAAGCGACCGTGCTAGAACCAAGGAACTCGGGAGTGCCTAACACCTTCTCCCGGATTAACAAAATTCTTTATCCGAATTTCTGTGTCGCAGACCGTAAATAGAGTCAACCTTCCTCGATTCGGGATTTAAACAGGTGACTTGGGACACTATTAATTATCCCAAGTGGCGACTCTGATTTTTTAATTAAATAATCCCATTTTGATTGTGACTTCAAGTTGGAAATAACTCCCTTTATTATACCCCTTTCCGGCGGTGTAGTGAAAAAAGAGGTGTGACATGGACCATGGTCCGCACTGAGCTATTTTGTTCAAGCTCAACTCAGTAAACTACCGTGGTCCGCACAAAATGGACCGCGGCCGCAGTTGGCCACCGCGGACCACACCAAATCAACCGCGGTTGTGGTTGACAAACTTCAGAGAGCACTTTAATCACCCTTTACCAGTGCGGTCCGCACAGAATGGTAGTGCGGACGTACTGGAAACTTCAGAGACCTGTGCATTTTTTTAATTATGTGCTACACTGCATCAACTCAATCCTGTAACATCTCATAACCAGTTAGCCTAAAAAATCAATCCTATAGTACAAAGAAAATCAAAGAAAACAAGAAGAAAAACACTTGGGTTGCCTCCCAAGAAGCACCTGATTTAACGTCGTAGCACGACGCAGGTTACCATCCAATAATTTGAAATGAACCACAACCACCACACGGCTATCATCAAACGTCTCTAGATAGTGTTTTAATCTATTCCCATTTACTATAAAAACTTCCCAACTTCTGTTCTTCAAATCAATAGCACCAAACGGGGTCACACACACTACTTCAAATGGTCCACTCCACTTTGATTTCAGCTTTCCTGGAAACAACCTCAGTCAAGAATTGAATAAGGGCACCAAATATCCCACTTTGAATTCTTTTCCCAGAGTATATTTGTCATGAAGGTATTTTATTTTATCCTTATTCAAGGACAAACTAGAGTAGGCATGGAACCTAAATTCATCAAGCTTATTGAGTTGCTCCACCTGAAGATTAGCAGATATATCCCAATCAAGATTCAACTTCTTCAAGGCCCACATAGACTTATGCTCTAGCTCCACTGGTAAATGACATGCTTTCCCAAACACCAACTGGTACTTGACATACCAATTGGGGTCTTGTAAGCGGTCCGGTAAGCCCATAGAGCATCATCTAACTTTTTGGACCAATCGGTCCTATTGGCATTGACAGTTTTGGACAAAATGCTCTTGATCTCCTTGTTAGACACTTCAACCTGGCCACTTGCTTGAGGATGATGAGGCGTAGACACTTTGTGGTTGACACCATACTTGGAAAGCAAGGCATCAAAAGCTCTATTACAAAAATGCGATCCTCCATCACTAATAATTGCCCGAGGTGTACCAAACCTTGTGAAAATGCTCTTCTTCAGAAATGCCACCACACTCCTAGCTTCATTGTTGGACAAGGCCATGGCCTCAACCCATTTTGACACATAATCAACCGCTACAAGAATCTAAGTGTTTCCACACGAGCTTACAAAAAGTCCCATAAAATCGATACCACATACATTAATGATATCAACTTCAAGAATGGTGTTTAGGGGCATCTCATCTTTTTTGGAAATCCTGCCTGCTCGTTGACATTGATCACACCTTCTTACTAGATCACTTGCATCTTTAAACAAGGTTGGCCAATAAAAACCACAACTCAGAACTTTCAAAGCCGTCCTTACCCCTCCATTATGGCCATCATAAGGGGAGGAATGACAATCTTCTAGGATGCTAAATTGCTCCTCCTCAGGTACACACCTCCGGATCACTCTATCGGTGCAAATCTTGAACAAGTATGGCTTGTCCCAATAGAAGTCCAGACTATCCCGTTTGAGCTTCTTCCTTTGGTTAGAAGAGAGCTCACACGGGATGATGTCAGTCACAAGGAAATTAGCAATGTCCCAAACCATGGCATATCATACATCGACACAGAAAGTAGTTTCTCATCAGGAAATGTATCATTGATCTCTAGGCCATCACATGGCCTTCCTTCCTCCTCCAAGCAGGACAAATGATCCGCCACTTGGTTTTTACTACCTTTCCGGTCCACAATTTCTAGATTAAACTCTTGTAGTAGTAGCACCCATCTCATCAACCTTGCCTTGGAGTGTTTCTTTATCATCAAGTACCTAAAGGCGGCATGATTGGTGTGCACTATAACTTTTGCCCCCATAAGATACGGCCGAAACTTTTCCATTGCATAAACTATGGCCAACAACTCTTTCTTGGTAACCGTGTAGTTCTTTTAAGCCTCATTCATGGTATTGCTTGTGTAGTACACCGGATGAAATATTTTGTTAACCTTTTGACCCAAAACAGCCCTAACAGCAACGTCACTTGCGTCGCACATGAGCTCAAAAGGTAAGCTCCAACATGATGTGGTAATGATAGGGGTAGTGGTCAACTTAAGATTGAGAAGATCAAATGCTTGCATACATCCCTCATCGAACACAAACTTGGCATCTTTTTCTAGTAGCTTGCACAAGGGGTTTACCACCTTCGAAAAATCCTTTATAAACCTCCGATAAAACCCCGCGTGCCCAAGAAAAATCCTTACCCCTTTGACGGAAGTGGGGGGTGGAAGCCTTGAAATTACCTCTAGCTTGGCCTTGTCAACTTCAATCCCATGTTTTGAAATTTTTTGGCCCAACACTATGCCCTCTTCAACCATGAAGTGGCATTTTTCCCAATTAAGAACGAGATTTGTGTCTTCACATCGGGCCAAGACTCTATCCATATTTCCTAAACACTCTTCAAATGAATCACCAACCATACTAAAATCATCCATACATACCTCCAAAATATCTTCCACCATATCAGTGAAAATAATCGTCATGCATCGTTGGAATATCGCCGGAGCATTGCACACCCCGAACGGCATCCGAGAGAAAGCAAAGGTGCCATATGGACAAGTAAAGGTAGTCTTCTCTTGGTCCTCTGGAGCGATTAAGATTTGATTATACCCAGAGTATTCATCCAAAAAGCAATAAAAGGCATGCCCCGCAAGGTGATCAAGAATTTGGTCAATGAATGGCAAAGGGAAATGATCTTTGCGGGTCACCTTGTTTAGCTTCTAGTAGTCCATGCATACCCTCCATTAGGTAATAGTCCGAGTAGGAATAAGTTCATTGTTGTCATTTTTTACCACAATCATCCCTCACTTCTTCGGCACACATTGCACCGGAGAAGTTTATGAGCTATCGGAGATAGCGTACACAACCCCGGCATCCAACTATTTTATCAGTTCTTTCTTTACCACCTCTTGCATTGCCTCGTTCAATCTTCTTTGATGCTTTAAGGAGGGTTTTGCATCATCCTCCAAAATGATTTTGTGCATGCAGAATGCAGGGCTTATTCCCCAAATGTCGGCCAATGTCCACCCAATTGCTTTTTTCCTCCTTTTGAGAACCGCCAAAGTGGCGTGTACCTGTACGTTAGTAAGGCACGAGGAAAGAATAACGGGTAAAGTAGAACAAGGGCCCAAGAACTCATACCTGAGGTGTGGAGGCAATGGCTTCAGCTCCAACACCGGTGGTTCCTTCTATTGATGGCTTAGTTGGAGGTGTCTTTCTGTTTTCAAGGTCCAAGAAAAGCTTTCTAGGCTCATAAGAATAGGACCCCATTCCATGCAAGGCATTTACACACTCCACTCGGCCCTCATCGTCATCTACCTCAAGATTTAATAACATGGCCTCCAATGGGTCTTCCACATTAATCATAGCACTTGTATCATCAATGATCACAGCCGTAACTAAATCCACAAATGAGCACACTTCGGTACAATTGGGCTGCTTCATCAATTTGCACACATGGAATACCACCTTTTCATCACCTAGTCAAAAAGTGAGTTCCCCTGCTTCTACGTCCACTAAAGCCTTCCCCGTAGGAAGAAAAGGTCTCCCTAATATGATTGGGACCTCATAGTCCACATCGCATCTAATATCACAAAGTCCGCTGGCAAAACAAATTTGTCCACCCGGACAAGCACATCATCCACAATACCCAAAGGTTGCTTCATTTATCTATTTGCCATTTATAATCTTATGGAAGTTGGTCTAGGTGGCCCAATTCCCAATGTCTTGAAAATTGAGTAGGGCATCAAGTTGATACTCGCCCCTAGATTGTTGACGCCCCCTTTTTCTCACGAAATCGGGTTCACGACATTCGGGAAGACAACTCTTATCCCGTTTGGGAATTGGGTTTTTGGAGCTTGAAGAGTCGCCATCTAATGATTATAGTGCATTAGGACACTTTTAGAAGAATTAAAGATGCAGACCGGAGTTGTGGGTAAGGGCTTGAAATTATCTCGAGGGGAAGGTGTTAGGCACCCCTCAAGATCCACTAGTGTGGTTCCCGGCCATGCTACAATTGTGACTTTAAATGCAAATGCGAATAAACTAACAAGTATTAAAGGAAGCACAAAAAGGTTAAAAGAAGTGCTGAAATTCAGAAAGGGAGCAGTTTAGTTGTAAAAGAAATGTGCAAGTAGAGGGAAGAAGTCAAGCAATTAGTGCAATCAAACCAAAAATCGTGTGAGAAACAGAAGTTGAAAGTGCAGCAACTTTTAAAGTTCTAAAAAAATTGTTAAACTAATAAAAGGAGAGGGGAGTCCTAGGTTTATACATTACATGGATCATTCGCACAACACTGGTACCCAATTGTACACATAGTGTTATCGTGTAATCATTATCTCCATGTCTACCCTTCCCACCCCGTTAAGGTATTAAAATGCGGAACGATATCGTTTACTTATCGCATGCTTCTACCCGTCCCAATCTTATCAGTCCCGGGGTATTAGGACTTTTAATCCTAAAAGTAAAGAAAGGGATGGAGGCCTTTGTGGAGTTTAAAGGATAAAATTCTAGCTCGACATTCAAAACAAGTATCAAATAAAGGGAAGAATAAACAAGCAAATAAGGCTCAAATAAACCCCAGAAATCAAATAATCATATAGTTTAGCATGCCTTGACAAATACTGATTTGGTCTTAGATTAAAATTAAGCAGTGAGCGGACTGGTTCAACACATATATTTGGACAGAAAGTCTGCATTAGGCAAATTGGATACAGTTGTCAGAGATTAAGGCACTTAATTAGTCACGAGTTGATTTAAGAAAGTACTAATTTTAGAAGATGATTATGCCGAAGAGTCTTGAAGAAAAAGAGTATGCTGCAGATGTTTAGAAAGTAGTTCAAAAGAGAAAACAAACTTCCTAATTGTAGTTAAACACAAAAAAAAATTTGAAAATTCCAGAAGGGACAGAGTTATCTAAAGAAAAGAGTGAGTTGCGGAACTGATTTAAAACGACGAGTTCAAAAGACAGGAATTGAGTTGGAAAACACGTTTAGGCAGAATATTAGAAAGAAGGAGTTTTAGAAAAGATATACCAGTTAAAGAAATAGATTTTAGGGAAAAGTATACACTGATTTGAAACAAGTTTTATTAGAGACTATGTTTTGGAAAACATGTACTGACTTAGGCATATAAGAAATGACTAATCAATTGCTACTGCTGTTAAACAGGCTAAGCGAGTTTGATTCAAAAGAAGCTCTTATGGACATGATATCTACAAGTTATTGATTACCGAACTTGTTAATAAACTTGTGGACGGATGCTTGTTTATTAAACCTAAAGTTTGCCTAATGTCATGTGTATGCACATCCTGTAGGCATGACACCGATAAATTTGCAGAAAATTAGCTCCTATAGGCAGGATTTCTATATGCATAATTGCAGAAAGTGAGTGTTAAGTCCTATAGACATGCTTTCTATGTGATTAAAACGGTCCTATTGGTAGGATCTCTAGTTGGTTAAATAATAAAGTCCTAAGATCATGATTTCTACCCTTTTGATGCAAGAAAGTAAAGACCCCTCCCACATTGCTTTACTATACTCCCCGAGTTTATACAAGTTATTACAGAATGTAGAAAAAATACATCAGAGGCTAACAGCTAGATCCGAGCAGTCTAATTCAACCTTAATGTCTAATAATATGCGATTGAGCCACTTTCGGGATCCAGATTTCCAAAGCCTTCTCTTTACCCAGGGTGTTTCAAAGTTCCAAGGAATCTCAGGGATTCCCGGCATTGCTTATACCCAAGATACCATTAGAATAGAAATAGTACAGTGTGGAAGAGTCAGCTCTCAGGCATCCAAGTTCAGTGGGAGCTCAGGGGGTCCCAAAGCATGGCTTGCAAGAGAGGGGTAGAACTTAATAGATAAGAGTAAGTGCAAAGTGAAAGGGGGATTGGGGAGCCATGACAGGTTGTGGTCATACCTAGCCATAAAGTAGGCTGGCACACCCCTGATCACCTGCTTGGTCAAACACATTAAGAGCAGACCCTTGAAGGTCAGACCAGGGTCTGGACAGTGATTAGGACACTGCCAGACCCAAGTCTAAAGCTCAAAAACACATAAAGGGGGAAGGGAATGGGAACTGATTGAGTTTGGGATTCAAAGAATCCAATCCAGAATCATGGACAACAATATTAGAGTGTTGTCATGCCCTGAACCATAACTCACATATAAAGGGGTATGAGGGTTTGGGATTCATAAAGTATCAAATTCATGAAAAGCAACTGACAGAATGCATACATAATTTAATACTGAATTACAAAGGAAAGGGGGAACATGTTACAGTATGCTAGAAACAAATGTCAACTAAAAGAATTGGACAGAAGTGGGCAAAAGTAAACACATTGTGGTGGAGACATGTAAACTAACTGAGACATACCAGTAGAGAAGAAAAAGAGTGCAGGAGAAAGTAGAGTAAACAAAGTCCACAGCAGCACAAGTAAAAGAGAGGGAGTTTTTATGTGAGAGTGACTTGTGAACTCAGATTGCATTCTGTGTTCTTATGTGTTCAAAGAGAAGGGAGGAGAGTTGTGATGACCCGGCCCGTTGTCACGTGAGTTACCACCCCGTTTCCCCCATATTATGTAGCTCTATGTTTCAATGTTAGTATTTGAGTTGACCAGATAGAATTGAATTGGTTTTAGCAGGAATTGAGGCACTTAGCCCCCTCTTAGAAGGAAGCTTGTTTTGGAAAAGTCAACCGGAAGTTGACTGTATAGTTAGAGGACTCGGATGTGAATTTTGGTGATTTGGTTATCTTCGGGGGATGATTTGTGACTTAGGAGTGCGATCAGAATTGAATTTGAAGGTCCGGTGTAAAATTAGGCTTGAATTGGCGAAGTTTGAATTTTGGCGGATTCCGATTGATAGGTGAGATTTTGATCTGAGGGTTGGAATGGAATTCCGAGAGTTGAAGTAGCTTCGTTAGCTGATTTTGGATATGTCTGCAAAGTTTTAGGTCATTTGGACATCGTTTGGTCGGGTTTTTGATCGAAAGTGCATTTCGGAAGTTCTTGAAGAACTTAGGCTTTGATTTGGTGAAACTTGATGATTTTGATGTTAACGATAGTATTTTGATGATTGGAACAAGTTTGAATAACGTTATAGGATGTATTGGTATTTTTGGTTGAGGTCCCGGTGGCTTCGGGGTGATTTCGGATGGCTAACGGGATGAAATTTGGAATTTTAGGACTACTGAGGGGTTCTGGTATCTGGCATTTTCGCTTCTGCGGAAATGGACCGCAGAAGCGGTTTCGCAGAAGCGAAAGGGAAGTCACAGAAGCGGAACGTGGGGATTGGGCAGCTTCCGTAGAAGCGGACGATTGGATCGCCTAAGCGGTATCGCTCTTGCGAAAAATGGACCGCAAAAGCGGTCCTGGGCAAAATGAAAGAAACCGCAGAAGCGGAAGTCGCATAAGCGACATTTGTATCGCAGAAGCGAAAACTGGCCTCGGCAGAAAGGTTAAGTTCTGGAAATGGGACGTCGTTCCCATTTCCCATTTTTTGACGATTTGGAGTACGGTTAAGGCGATTTTTGGTCCGATTTTCATAGAGAACAACGGGGTAAGTGTTCTTAACTAAATTTTGGTTTTATAACTTGAATCTATTACGAGTTTTAGCGTTTAATCAGAGAATTTTATTGGAAAAGGGTAGAAAACCCTCTTGGATAGAATCAAGGATTTGAGGGTCGAAATGATATGGGAATTGAATGATTTTTACATGGTTAGACTCGTGGCGAGATAAGGAAGACGGCGATGTTAATTTTATAATTTTTCGAGAAGCGGGCACGGGGCTCGGGTTTTGCAAATTTCGAGATTCTTGATATTTTTTGATTGTTTTCGAGTGGGTGGTGCTCCCTTAGAATATTGTAATGTATTCGCTCTGATTTTGGTTAGATTCGACGCGCGTGGAGGCCAATTTGAGGGGCAAGGGCGTCGTGAGCGAGGAATTTCACCGGTTCGAGTTGAGTAGTGATGTTAAATGATGTCCTGAGGGTTTGAAACCCCGGATTTGCACAACGTAGTGCTATGTTGAGATGAGACACGCATTGTATGACTAGCGCGGGGTCATTTACTATTTGGGAGTGCGACTTGGTCCATCCCAGTTGATATTTTACCGCATATTTGATAAAGATTTACTGTTTTTCACCATGATTTGGGCTTATTGCCATATTTGGGCTTCGTGCCAATTACATGAAATCTTTTGTGGATTTACATCGCTATTTTGCTCACTAATTGAAATATTATTTGAACTCAGTCTAATTGAATTATACTATTTCATGAACTCAGCTACATTTATACTCAACTTGAGATTTAAATGATATTTATAATGTTGTTTGAGCTGAGCACCATTGTTTTATTGATGCCCAAGGGGCTTATGATTATTTTCTAGGCTGATTGAGGCCGAGGGCCATATGTGAGGATATGTTGAGTGATGTGAGGAGGCTTCCAGGCCTCGAGTGTTATGTGAGGAGGCTTTCAGGCCTCGAGTGTGATGTGTGAAGACTTTAAGGCCTTATGATATTGCGCTTGGTCTGTAGGAGCCCCTCTGGAGTTTGTACACACCCCCAGTGAGCGCAGGGTACCCAGGTGAGTTGGGCGTGGGACCGAGAGGCCGATATTGTGTTTTGTGAGTTGGGAGTGAGCCCGAGGGGCTGATGTTGTGTGTTGGTGAGTTGGGAGTGAGCCCGTGGGGCTGATACTGTATTGAAAATTTGATATTGAGCCTGAGGGGAAAGTTTCTGATTATTCCTTACTTGTTGAAATTTAGCGTCTTCACTTTTTTTAAAAAAAAGAATCATCTGTTACTTCACAGTTTTATTGCGTAACTGATTTTACGGCTTGAGATAGCGTTATTTGTGCCTTTATGAGATTTCATGCTTTCAGTCATTATTTATTTTTATTACTCACTGAGTTGGAGTACTCACTTTACTCCCTGCACCTCGCGTGCAGTTGCAGGTATTGTTCACCCGGTAGCGGGTTAATAGCGGATTGAAAGTATTGCTATCGTAGCTAAGCAAGGTGACCGCCGGCGTTCGCGGCACCGAGTTTCTTCCTCTTCTTGATTTCCAGATTTTACTCTATGTATTATAGATTTTGAAATTGTAATAAAGATCTTCCTAGATGCTCGTGACTTGTGACACCCCAGTCGAGTTGTGTGGGGTTGTAGTCCTGATTATTGTTGCTGTTAAGCTGTATCACTTTACTCATTTATGTTTTAAAAAAAATAAATTAAAAAGGAAGTGAATTGGGTTAGTTGGCTGGCCTTGTCTTCACGAGAGGCGCCATCACGGCCAGTGTGGGTTTGGGTCGTGACAAGTTGGTATCAGAGCCTAGGTTACTAGGTCTCACGAGTCATGAGCAGGTTTAGTAGAGTCTCGCGGATCGGTACGGAGACGTCTGTATTTATCCTCGAGAGGCTGCAGAACCTTTAGGAAAACTTCACTTTCTTGGAATTCTTATCGTGCGTACCTGATTCAGCTTGAGATATAACTCTTGAAATTCCTCCCACACGTCTGTATGCGCACATGAGCGCTCAGTATTGTAAGTGCCTTGATGGCTTGTGATTTCCTCAATCGAGGGGCGAGATGTGATCCCGTGAGTTGATGTTGGGCCAGTCTGGAGGACTTGAGGCCAGATTTTTGCTTATGGCTTGAGCACCAAGGTGCTGATTTTGTGAGCTGGTGTTATGAACTTATATGTTCATTATTGTCCCTAATTGTAGGAATGGCGGCCGGATAGCTACGTAATGAGTATGTTGATACTTTGAAATGTTCCTATATGACTTGGTAATGACGAAGAAGTCTGCAGGATAGTAGATGGACTGTTAAGTGATTTGATTCCTATTGTGGCTTGATGTGTAGTCCGAATTATGGGCGCGAGAAGAATATTTTCGTATCTCCTAGTTGGAAGTTAAGTGCAATACTTGTGGCGGAATGAGTTCAGACTCAGGAAGACTAAAATGGTTGTGTTATGTGTATGAAGGTGGAAGATGTGCTGAAATACTAAATTGAGGCGAAACAGGTGGGGTATCTCCTGCGGAGTGTTCTTAAGGGGTACGATTTTTTTTATGTATATTGTTAGAAGATATCATGTGTGATTGAAAGGTATGTGTTGTAATTTGACAATTTGGGTCGCTTCAGAGAGTGGACTCAGCTGATGTGGGGATGAATGCGAGGTTTGTAGAGGATTCCAGTATCCGAGGATCTGTGTTTTCATAAACTAGTAAATGATTTGAGTTAATCTCACTATAATATTGTGGCATCATTAGAGTAAAAGTATTATGGGTTATTAAATGTGTCCTGATAGATGGCTTTGAGCCAAGTTGGGGAGGTTGTTGTTGATTAGCTGATCGCACGGTTGTGTGCTATGTTGTTTCCGTTTCGAGGTATGTTGGCGGATCCGTCCTGGTTGCAGAAAATGAGCCGAGGATGGCACGAGTGAAGCAAAATTTTGATAAAGGTGATATGGTACTTCGTAGATGTAAGGAAATAATAGGATGTCTTGAGCAGTTGTTGATAAAGGATGCTCAGTGTATAGAGAAGGAAGATGTTCGTTTGTATTGGAATGAGGTCATATGGTGTCAGAGTGCTAATAAGGCACGAGTGGTTCTGTTCGTTAAGACAGGTAAATTGCAGTTGTGTAAGAGTGAATGACTCTCGAGAATGGTTTTATTATGTCCAAGACTTGGCATGTAATAATTAGGTGTCTTAAGGTTGGGTATGTGGCTAGGGACTGTGTTTTCATTAGGAAAGGATCAAGACTTGTGGTATCCTATGTTAATTATGGTAATCTATGTATCCGCATCAAGAATGTAAATGAAAGAGAGTTAGATTCAGAGAGTTCTTCTGGGTAAGGTATTCAAGGATGTGGTGTTTCTAGAAACATTTGAGAGAGTAGTCAGCGAGGCTGTGGTTCCTATCAGTGTGGTCTTATGTTTGAATCTCCTGTGGTGAGCCTGGATTGAGGCATTGTGATGCTACGTCTAGGGAAAAATATCAAGTGGATAATGAATAAAAGAGAAATTTGATAGACGAAATAGCTTGATAATAGACCGAATCGGCATGGTAAGGGCAGGATTAATTCTTAGCAGGTGTTCGAGGTAATGAGCTTTCACAGGCATTTTGCAGCAATGCTCTTGGGTTTTGACAGCTTGCTCAGCTTGGTTTAGATAAAAGTATTCAGTTCTGTTAGTTTAGCTTGTACAACTGGAGTTGGCAGAGATGTTCTTGTTGGGTTCTACCGTGGTTTGAAGATGAGTATATTTTCTATGAGTATGCGAAGCATGGAGTGCGTAATGATTTTTCTGCTAAATAGGATCAATGGAAGTTCTTGACTAGTTGAGTGTGTCGATGTCTGCGGCGCGGAAGGGAGATAAAAGTTCTCATGTTATCCTAATGTGGTATGGTATATGCGATATGTTGTGGGAGATTGGAATTTGTGTGCGTAAGGTTCGGTTCAGTTCGGAATGGAAAGTCATTAAATTCTTAAGTAGCACGGGCAGCTGCAGGTGATTTAAGAATCGATCTTCAGAGGATTAGTGTCACGACCCAAAATCCACTAAGGGTCGTGGTGGCGCCGGACACCGCTGTCAAGCCAGCCAATTAGATTACCAATTAATTTCCTCTTTTAATGCTTTTGAAAATCTAAGGTTTTTCCTTCTGTTTCACATAAAAATAAGATCATTTCTTGAGTTCAAACTTAAATAATACCAATTAGTACAAAGATTTACTGAAACTATCCTGGAAATCCGGTGTCACAAGTGCATAAGCAACTACTGATAAAGACATAAAATAACAATACAACATTTGTCCGGAATACAATGGACAGGAAAGAAATACAGTTACTAGAAGGGACTTTAAAGAGCTGCGGGCCGACTCGCATACTGCAACTCACCTTGTTCCCGAATTTGTCCGTGCTACTGTGCCCAGTAGGTCGCTAATGCATCAAGTACCTGTGCAACAAAAAATTGCACAGAAGTGTAGTATGAGTACGTAATCAATTCCGACACTTACTAGAGGTCAATAGCAATATTCTATGAGTGCGAGGGAAATCATGGATTTATATAAAAGTTCAAGTTGTGAAACTAGAAAACAGGTAAACACCTCCAATAATAAATCAAGGGCTTCTAAGGTTTATCCTTTATTATTTCATCAGTTCATATAAAGCCACGTAGGACCAATTC
>MU731561.1:10334-46726 GCA_026770625.1 Nicotiana glauca
AGAGCCCCCCGCCTTCGACCATCATACTCCGCCCACCGAAAATCGCCTCACAGTGGTTCCAATGGCCCAAATCCCACCAAATTAACACCCTAGATTCGTCTTCCCCTCCTCTTTCCAACCCCAAAAATGATTTCCTTCGAATCCCCACCCAATGGCTCGAATATTGAATCGAAATCTCGGCCAAAACCCTAGTTCTTCCAAAAAAAGCCCCAAATTCACACCCCAAGCTTTCCTCGACCTCCTCAGTCCAAATTTCAAGCCGGAATCCTTCGAATCTAGGTGGAATTCCACAAATCGTAAATCCAAGGTCTGAAGAAATCTGTTTGGGTTTTCAAGTATTCGAGGGGGTTTTCAGTTAATGATATTTTTTTATTTTTTGGAAAAATAAACACATAACATTAATTGAGAATCGACCTCGAGGAGTCAGTCTTATGGAGTCTGAAATCAGTGAGTTTTCTTCTCGATCTTATTATTTCTTTTTCATTGTTCTCACAAGTTTCGGTTTTTATTAGTTTAATTCGTGCTCTTGTTGTTAGTTAATCTTGTTTTATTTTTCTGTGCTATTTTGATTTTTTTTAGTTTGGTTAGTCATAATCTAATTCTGTTTGTTTCTGTTAGTTTAAATGTTTAGGTATAACTTTTATTATTCGTTTCTTATTTGAATCAATTATATTCTCGTAGTGTTTCATTTCTAGGTTAATTTATATTTTTTGTTTGATTTTGTTCTGATTTTGTGTTCTAATTTGTGCTTAGTTGTTCGTCCATTTAGATTTTAGTTCGTTTGATTCTGGATTCTAGTTGAGTTATTAGTTGATTTTATCAGATTAATATTTGGATATTAGTTTAATCTTGTGCTTCAATAGGTGTTAATCGACTTTGTTTGGGTTTGATTAGTCTTAATTTGTTATTCAGTATTCCCTTATGGATGTTACTAGTGGCCTTTAATTAGTTTAATTTAGTGTTGTTAGTCAGAAATTCCTCTAGTACAGTAGCTAGTCTTAATGAGTTTAGGCTTAGTTTTAGGTGAATTGGTAATAGCTGGTTTGTTTTTGATAATTAATCATGGTCCAGTCAAAAGGGCAGTTTAATTATGACCTAGGTAAGTAATTACAGGGGGTATTCAACAGGGTTTTTAAGGGTTAATTAGCAAAAGCTTAGGGGTCAACCTAGATAGAATATAATACATAAATAATGGAGGTAATGGGAATTGCACTAAGGCTGATTTTAAGGGATTGAAATAGGCATTATTGATTAAATAAAAAGGCACTTGGATAATGGATTAATTGAAAATTGAAAAGGTTAGATTGATAGTGATAAGTGAACTAATTGTATGCATATTAAAAGAGCTATGAATCAGTCATTAGTGAGGGAGTTTTTAGAGCTTAAAAAGATCAGTGCGAGAAAAATAGAGAGAGGGCATTCAGTTTCCTTTTGAAAGACAGGACCAATCTTTGAGAAAGGGGGTTCTTCTTCGAGACCGGAAGAGAGCTAGAAAAGATAGCATCTTCAGTACTTTATGTCATTTTTCAGTTTTTTTTTGAGAAGTTACTGTTCCATTGGGAAAAATACTGTTACATTGAATAGATTGTGAACTCTGATAGTTGTTATGCATGATTTGTTGGTTTTTCAAGTTGAATCCTTGTTTGCTGAAGTTCAGAGTTTCCATTTGATTGATTTTGGTGGCAATTGAGTTGTTTTGGGGTCAGTTATCGGGTGTTGTTATTCTGTTAGATTACTGGGTCTTATCTTGGTCTATTTGGTTGTTGTGTTGGATGTTTCAAACTGTTCCATTGCTGCTGCTGGTATTACTATTGCTGATGATCTCTTCTTCTTCATTGTATTTCCATTTCCAGGTACATATTCGAACCATGTATTGATGTAGCTTTGAAGTTGAAAAGTTGAAATGAAGTGCTCACCTATTTGCTGCCTGGAATCTGTGTATTCAAGCCATCATAGTAGAATAAAAAATAGACGATTTTTGTTTAGGTTCATTTTGGTTTGCATTTACGTTATATAATTGGACTGAAAACTAAGTTGTATAACTTGGACTGTACTTAGACTCTTCAGACTGTTAAAATAATGAGTGTTCATCAGCCATATTGTAATTCAGTTTCGCTTGTGTAAATGTAATTTCTGAGATTAGAGGAATGGCTAAGGCAGAAATGATTTCGAGCTTTATGATTTTCATGAGTATTGACAGCTACAATTCCAGTAGTTTAGTTTCAGTCTGAAAATAATTAGCCTACCTTGTGTTATCAAATCATGCTTCCAGTTTGTTGTTTACCTTTAGTAATATCCATAAATTCACTAGTAATTAAATTGGTAGGATCAACTGAGCCTTAAGCTCGAATGCGAATATTCAATGTTTCAATTTAAGTAGGTGAATACCGTTTTTCTTTGTTATAAATTGCCGAACACCCTTTGAATAACTTGAAGCAAATTCAGTGAACACTTGTTCACATTGAATTGAAGCTTGGTTTGGTTTAACGTTTTGGGCTTAACAGCCCAATTTCGAGAAGTGTAAACTTCAGTGCCCTAATGAGCGGCCCAGGTCCAGTTCTGATGATGTGTACGTTTGGGCCTGGGCCAGGGCCTGTGATTGGCCATTCTTTTGATGTAGACCTGGGTATAATTTTCCTTCTGGTTTGCTTTAATCCAGTAACAAATTAATTAGGACTTCTTGTTATTATTAGAGACAAATAAAAATAGAAAATCATAGTTACTTTAGGATTGGCCTTTAAATAATAAATGAGGTAAGCCCCGCCAAATAAAATACATAAATTGCGGTACCCTCTTTAAATGTTTAAAATACTTAGAATTCGGGATGGTCCGTTTAGCAAACTTCACGACTTTCCCCAAGGATAATAACGCGTTCGTCTCTTTAGGCCCGTTTTTTTAATAACATTACCTCTCTAAACTCGGGTGCACATTTATGTGACCCAAATCCAAATCTCAACGAAGTCGAAATGTGTCAAAAATTACAGTTCCATTTATGTGCTGTGGTTCGAGACATGTTTTCACAACGTTGCAATTTTTTTAAAATAATAATAATAAAAGCGGTTCAAAATTAAAAACACATAGGTCAAAACATGTACTAAAATCAAATAAATAAGCCAAATATGACAGTTGAGCGACCGTGCTAGAATCACGGAACTCGGGAATGCCTAACACCTTCTCCCGGGTTAACAGAATTCCTTATCCGGATTTCTGATTTGCGGACTGTAATACAGGGTCAATCTTTTCCTCGATTCAGGATTCAATCGGTGAGTTGGGACACCATAAATCTCCCTATTGGCGACTCTGAATTAAATAAATAAATCGCGTTTTGATTGACCTTTAATTGGAAAAACTCCTTTTTATTATATCCCTCACGGGGTGTAGGTAAAAAGGAGGTGTGACAGCTCTGGCGACTCTACTGGGGATACAAACCCATAACTTCTAGTTCCGGATTTAAGAATTCGAGCTTAGAATAATTGTTATGTTTAGCTTTATCTGATTTTCCTACATGTTTCATGCTAATTGTGCTAAGTGCTTTACCGCTTTGATATTATTTGAATTGTATATAAACTGTTGCTGAAACGCTTCTTTTCTTACCTCCCGGGTGTGTGCTTACTGGTTGAGATTCCCTAATCTGTTAGTGTCATACCCTGAAATAAGAAGAGGCCCGATAAGTTACAAAATCGGACGATCTCGCGGGTCCCCGGTACGTAGCCCCCTCCTTGACTCGAGTTGTCTGCTCGGGTACACAGTCTAGAACACATACCCAGGTTTTAAACCTAGAAAAACAAAGCCTCATGCCGGATCCCTAGTAGGAACGTTTGTTTGCATCATGTGCATTTGACTTAGGAGACTCAACACAGGGGTTGGGTCTGTCTAGGACAGGTGTACCTGAAATAAAAAAAAGACCATCCTGATGCATCTTACTTGCAACTTATGCATTTATTTGCTTCGGACTTGCATGCTAACCGGCTTTGAATATTGAAAAAAAAAAGGAAAAATAGCATTGCAGAGAGATAATTACCTATTTTTTAGAAAAACCCAATGTCCAAACAGCGTCGAAACTCTGCCGAAATTTTGAGAAAATGAAAAAAAAAGGAATTATTTTTTTAGTTTGATTTATTTGAAAAACAAAAGAAAAGAGTATTGTTTTCAAAATTAGTTATTTTCTTTGGCAGAACTACATAAGTTTGATTCTCACTGGATGTGGGATACGTAGGCAATCCATATCGGGTTCAACTATTTGGAAAAATTATTTGAAAAAATAATTATTAAAAGAAAAAAAAAGAAATTTTTTTAGGGTAAATAAATGTCTGTTTTTTCCATAAGTAAGGTGATGACATTCTTGTCTAAAATAGCCGAATGTCCCCAAAAGGACGCAGGAAGACCGTTTTTGCAAGAACATCCGCCTTTGGTCATTTTTCAAATTTTTGGCTGGTTAGCAAATACAGCCTTTAAATCTTCTTCGAAGTGCTAAAATGCCGTATTGACAAGACCGGATATTTTTATGAAATTTTTGAGAAAACTGTGATTATTTTTCTATAAAAAAAGAGTATTTGTCAGTCAGAGTCTGTTAGTCTATTTTTAAACTGTATTGTCATTTTGATGTTAGAGTCTTTGGGAGTTCATTAATATTGTAATAAAATGTATCGTAATAAACACATTTTTCTTTTATGGAAAATTTGAAAAGAAAAATCCATTTTTTTAATTAGTCATTTGGCACTTATCTGCCATAACTACGCACGGTCTGATTCATGTGGGGTCATGATACGTAGGCAATCTCCATAGGATTCGGCCATAAATAAAATAATAAGGACTGACTGAGTCCATTCTAGCATGTTTTGAATTGTGAAGAAAGTTGAGGTGGTCGGTTTGTGGCAAGCAGACAACACAAGATTCAAGAAAAAATGATAACTGACATCGAAGCTGTTACAAGTGCTCAAGAGACTCAGGGACAGAGGGTTCAGCTAGAGTCTATCGTGATTGAGGAAAATAGAGTAGCGAAACAGAAATTGACTGAAACATGTCAAGCATGGGCCAATGGTCAAGGAGAGCCCCGTCCCAAGTCACAATTTGCTACACAACAAAAGCACCACTCATATTCGTTTGATCCTCTGGCAAACATCGAGAATCCTGCCCGAAAGATGATACAAGAGGAAATAACCCAAAGAGTGAAAAGATTAGAACAATGGTTGAAAAACATACAAGGGTTGGCAGGTCAAAAGAGTGTTGCCTTCAAAGATCTATGTATGTTCCCCGATGTCCACTTGCCGCCTGGTTTCAAGATTCCCAAGTTTGAAAAATACGATGGACATGGAAACCCTATGGCCCACTTGAAAAGGTATTGCAATCAACTAAGAGGTGTGGGAAGAAATGAAGAATTGCTAATAGCTTATTTTGGGGAAAGCCTTACGGGAGTAGCATCGGAATGGTTTTTGGATCAAGACACATCTCGCTGGTACGTCTAGAACGATATAGCACAGGCCTTTGTCAAACAGTTCCAATACAATATCGACATTGTCCCAGACCGCATTTCCCTTTCAAACCTGAAGAAGAAACCAAGTGAAAGTTTCAGGGAATATGCCCTTAAATAGAGAGAGCAAGAAGCTCGAGCTAAGCCACCCATGGATGACCACGAGTTAATCACTGTCTTCCTTCAGGCTCAAGAGCCGGATTACCTTTAAAACATGATGTCCGCAGTTGGTAAACCCTTATTAAAAGCAATCAAAATGGGAGAAATGGTAGAGAACGGTTTTAAGACAGGCAGAATTATAAGTCAAGCAGCTCTCAAAGCTGCAGCTCGGGCTGTCCAAATTGAATCTGGTGACGCGAATGAGAGGGATGAAGAAATCATGATGATATCAGGGTCGAGAAGAGGTCCAAGGAGAACACCTCGAAGGTATGTGCAGCCTCATCAAGTTTCCATGACCCCCCTAAGCATTACTATCCACCTCAAAACCTACCATACTTTGTTGATCCACCCCAGTATGTTGTCACAGCCATCAAATCACCTAAGGAAGCAAGCACGAGCATCACAAAATCTCCACCAGCCTCCGCAAAATTTTCAAGTACATTATAACCCATACCCAAGCCAGGGGTATAAAGGGAAACAAAAGTTGAAAGATAGTTTTACACCAATAGGAGAGTCAGCTTATTTGAGAAGTTAAAACAACATGACACGATTGCACCCATTCCTCCAAATCAGGTGGACCGACGTGCAAGAAGCTTTGACCCATCTAAAAGTTGTGAATACCACTCCAATGCTCGGGGGCACAATGTGGAAAGTTGTCGGGGTTTGAAAAGAGAAATAGAAAGGATGATCCAGGAAAATTTGATTTAAGACAGTGACACCCAGAATATTATGTTGAATCATTTACATGCACATGATGATGGACACTTTGTGGGGATGATGCCTGGTGACATAGGGTATGAGAATCCTCTCGGGAACTTGCCGACTGAAATTGGAGAAAGCTATGGTAATTCTGATGAGCAAATTTGTGGCTAAATGCCAGGAAAGTTCATTCCCACCTCACTTAGAAAGGAATCTTTAGCTTGTTTTGATGTTTTTCTGTTATTCGAGTTATTGTTTTCTGGGTTGTAATCCGGATATTGTCTTGTGACTCAAAACCCTCTTATCCTTTCATTTTGTCTAATTTGTTTAGTCGTAGCGGTTTGTTTAGTGTTGTCCAGGTTCGTATCAGGTTTATTTCAGGGTTGTACTCTGGTTTGCTTTGCTTGTTTTGTTGTTTGAACCATTTCACCAATTGTCTAATGCAAATTCCGGTCTTTTGTTACCTCCCATCATCTTCTTTGTTTAGTTCTTTTTATCCTTTTGTTTCATTTTTTGTTTGATGCCGATTCTAGTGACATGACATGCACGCATAGTTTAGGCCTAATCTTAAAAGTTAATCATAAAGCCATTGGGAGATGATCGGGACACTTAAGGGAAATAAGAACAATTTGAGATCATTTGAAGCCCAAACCATGTGGAACCATGGGCAGATAAAACATAAAGAAACCCTGAACGCAGGTGTGCCAAACTGATAGGGGCCGTTCGCGGTAATGAGAGTGAAAGTGTTGCCCAAATGGTGCTTTAACCGATGAAGAAAGCAAATATGTGGATATAGTTATCAAGTCTATCACGATTAGAAGATGTTACAAATCTTTGTTTAATCGCGTTATTTGTACTTGGCATATTTTGAAGATTGGAATGACGAAGACATTTTGTTCTGCTATCTAAACACTTTATCCTTCGTTAACCCTTTGAGCCTTATTTGTTTTCTTTCATCCCACTCTTTCGGAATCAAAAGCAAAGAGTAGAAACACAAACATGAAAGATAAGAAAAGAAAAGGAAGAAAGAAAAGAAAACAACAAAAACAACAAAGCAACAAAAGAAAAAAAAGGAGAGGAAAGAGAAAGAAAAAGAAAAAGAAAAATAATAAATAAGTGAAAAGGAAAACAGCAAGGAATTGGGTGAACTACGTTTGACCTGATTCCTCAAAGAGGATACGTAGGCGCTTCACGGCTCGGTCATAGTGTAACAAAAATCAAAAGATCCCCAAGCAAGAAACTGGGGCAGAAGTTGTGCTTGTTGTAAAGAAATCTAGTTCCGAAGGTTGTAATTTTTCACTCAAGTTGATTTGTTTGAGCCTTTAATACCCTTTCTTTCCAGCCCTACCAAAAATCCCACATTACGATCCAAGGAAAGACCTTCTGATCAGTCTTCAAAAAATGCCAAGTCAGGCAAATGGAAGTCGAGAATAACACTCTGATCCCTAGTAGAAAAGTAATACAAATGAGAGAGTCTTATCGGTGAAAACCTTCGCAGGCACCATAAGGCGACAGAAGTTGAGAGAAATAAAACGAGAGAGTCTTATTGGTGAAAACCTTCACGGGCACCTTGAGGCGACTGTGAGTTAAGAGGCTTGATAGTGACAACCTTTCAGGCACTACAAGTCGAATGAGGATTGTGAATTAGATTGGATATGCAGAACATGGAAGTCCTGTTTCACAGAATGACAAGAGATGAACATCAAAATTGCTTAATAGAGTAGGCCACAAGTGTATGTCACGGTCATTAGAGTTAGTATCCACATCCGATAGGTTTCTACGTTGTAGTTCTCTTGTTAGGAATCATCTTTTTCCTTTGTCCTTTATTCTACTCCTTTTTCTTGTTAACTTCTTCTTCCTGAGTCTGTCTGGTCAAAAAAAGTGAGAAATGACTTCAAAATTTGCCATCAGCTTCCCAATTGCACAAGACAAGATCGGTGCTAGTATATCAAGGTGGCATAAGTCGGGAAAACAAAACTAGGGTGCTAAGCTGGTAATAATCAGCATGCTTTGGGATCCTTACAAAATACAAAGGTTTGGTCCATATCAGTTCATGAAGAATGCAACAGATTGAGGGTGTTGGGTGAATTAATCAAAGATATATTTTGGGATACGATGGACAAAAAGGTTGGACCAGTGAAAACCAAGACATACCAAACAGAAGGCAAAGGTTATAGTCCTCAAGGCCAAGGCCAATGGTTTAAATTAGGAAAGAGCAACGCGTGCAGAAGGTGGTAACATGGAATATGCTGAGGGATCAGAGGAAACACAAGGGTTGGGTAAATGTCGCTCCAGGAGCAATACAACAGATATTGGATTCAAACAGAGAGAGGTATTTTGTGGTTTAAGGTTTAAAAAGGGAGTGGTTAGTCAAGGAACAAGCAGGGCCTTCAAATTGGCTATCATGTCAGGAGAAGGAGTAACAGACCTCAAAGCCGAGGCTAGTGGATAAATCAAGAAAGAACAACATATACGCGGAATGAAGGAAATTGACATGAGTTGGGATTCATGTGAGACACAAAGGTCAGGGAGATGTCGGTTCATGAGCAATGCAACAAAAAGAAGATATTGGGTCTGAATGGAGAAAAGATATTTTCAGTGACACAGATGACAGAGAAAGTGGTTGATCAACAAGCAAGATCTTCGAATGGAAGTTAGTTATCGTGTGAAGTTAAAGGAGAAATTGCCTTTAAAAGTTCAAGACAGTTGGGCGAAGCAGAGCGTGGAAAGGAGAAAATCATCCCCAGCGAGAAGGTCACAACCAACCACCCCTTTCAAAACTGACAAATTTTTCTTTATATGTAACAGGAACAAAGCTAGTCTGGCTATGGTGTATAAAATCTTAGTCTGATGAATTTTTATCCTAAGATAGGAAATCTTAGTCTGATGAATCTTTCTCCTAAGATCACACAAAAATAGACCTAGTCTGATGAATTATCTCCTAGACTCAAAATCTTAGTCTGATGAATTTTTCTCCTAAGATAGGAAATCTTAGTCTGATGAATCTTTCTCCTAAGATCACACAAAAATGGACCTAGTCTGATGAATTATCTCCTAGGATCAACATCTTAGTCTGATGAATTTTTTTCCTAAGATAGGAAATCTTAGTCTGATGAATCTTTCTCCTAAGATAACAAGAAGTGGGAAGTAACAGTTGGAAATAAGACAACAAAAGGGGAAGGCAAGAGTTGGAAGGTTTCAAATAAGACAGCAAAAGGTGAAGGCAACGATTGGAAAGTTTCAGATAAGATAAAAAGAAGTGGGATGCAACAATTGGAAAGTTTCAGATAAGTTAAACAAAAAAAGGGAACAACAATTGGGAAGTTTCGGACAAAATAACAAAAAAAAAGAAGCAACAACTGGGAAGTTTTGGACAAAATAACAGGAAGTAGGAAGTACAGTTAGAAAGTTGCAAATAAAATAACAAGGCAACAGTTGGAAGGTTTCAACTAAGATAACAAAAGGGGGGAAGGCAACAATTGGAAAGTTTCATGTAAGATAACAAGAAGTGGGAAGCAACAGTGAGAGAGTTTAAGATAAGGATAAAAATCTTACTCTGATGAATCTTTCTCCTAAGATAACAAAAATGGACCTAGTTTGATGAATTTTCTCCTAGGATCGAAATCTTAGTCTGATGAATTTTCTCCTAGGATCGAAATCTTAATCTGATGAATTTTCTCCTAGGATCGAAATCTTAGTCTGGTGAATTTTCTCCTAGGATCGAAATCTTAGTCTGATGAATCTTTCTCCTAAGATAAGGATCAAAATCTTAGTCTGATGAATTTTTCTCCTAAGATAAGGATCGAAATGTTAGTCTGATGAATCTTTCTACTAAGATAACAAAAATGAACCTAGTCTGATGGATTATCTCCTAGGATAACAAAAAGGAAAGAACCATCCCCAACAAGAGTATCACAACCGCATTTTAAATTGCAGAGAATGAAACAGGGGCAAAAAATCTCGGTTGATTCGGAGGAACCCACCATAAGGAAAGGCAAGCACCAAACAGAACAGGAAGACAACACAAGTTTTAAGGGAAAGCAGTTTCAAAGGAAGATAATTCAAGTTTTAGGGGGAAATGGTTCAAGAGGCAAGGGAAAACAATGTCAAAAGAAGATAGTTATTAAGTTGTTGAAGTCGGGAGCCCGCCCGGAGAACGGAGGCGTTATCATTTTTAGTTGTTGTTGAGGTCAGGAGAACGCCTGGAGAATGGAGGTGTTATTTTTAAGTAGTTGTTGAAGTCAGGAGCCCGCCTGGAGAACGGATGCATTGTCTTTTTAAGTTGTTGTTGAGGTCAGGAGCCCGCCTAGAGAACAGAGGCGTTATCTTTTTAAGTTATTGTTAAGGTCGGGAGCCCGCCCGAAGAACGGAGGCGTTACATTTTAAGTTGCTGAAGTCAGGAGCCCGCCTGGAGAACAGAGGTTTACAACAAAAATCAGAGGAATAAATTCAAGTTCAGAGATCAGAAAGAAGGCAACAATGGTTAAAAGAAGGCAGTTCAAGTTTCAAAGGAAAAATAATTCAATCTCACAAGAAGGAAAGAAGTAGTTCGATTTCGGCAATCAGACATCCACCTAAAGAAGGGAGGATTACAAGTCAAGTCAGAAATAAAGAAACATCAGAGAAAACACAAGACAGCGAGGCAACAAGTGACACAAGAGCAAGTTGGAAGATCTAGATAAAATTTTGTAATTCGTAGACTATAGTTTAGTCTAGCTTCTTATTTTCTTTTAGCATGGTATAATAAGGAGGTCAGTAAGCAGTAGCAGCAGCAGCAGCAACAGCAGTAACAATGAAGCCATAGCTTCATGGTAGTCCCAGCTACCAAAATTTCCGGAATAACAATGACCAGATTCCATTTTAGCCAGGGATATGTAGGAAACCTTTGAAGCAGAGGTTCGGTCAAATCTTTCAAAATGCTTCACACGGAGTACTCAAATGGGCAAAAATCGCTCATATCCGCTCACTTTATCTTTGTACAAAAACTCTTCGTGTTTCCGGACAAAGAGGGGCAGCTCTGAGCACGTGATTTTTTCCTACGAGAACCACTCCCATAAATTTTAAAAATAAAGATGGTTTTGTGTTGTTTGCGATTTTTGTGGATTTTGTATTATTTTTCTTTTATTGTTTGCATTTTTTTTGTGCAAGTTTATTTGTTAAATTAATAAAAAAAATACAAAAATGTAGCATTTACATTCAGTACAATTAAGAGTAAGTGGTTGTTTTACAAATGAAAAGAAATCAAAAAATAACGTACTTTGCATTTTCAGTGTTTAAATGTCAAAATTGTATGATTTTATTTGGTAGTTAATCATGTGTGATAATTGTTATTAAAATTTAATTAGTATTTTTGATAAGTTAGTTTGGTTTTTAGAATTTAATTTAGGATTTTTAGGTTTTTAATTTTGAAAAAAATTAGTTTAAAAGAAGAAGAAGAAAAGGAAAACATGTAGAAAAGAGCAAAAATAGAAGGGAAATTCGGACTGGGCCGTTTTTAAATTAAAAACCAGGCTCAAAACACCCCTATACCCGGTCCAAATCTTCAGGCCTCACCGACGTCCAAACGACGTCGTATCTGTCACGTCCTTCTCTCCCATAACTGGACCCTGACTCGTTCCTTGTACCCGATCCAACCCGCCTCCTCATTAAACCGAACGACACCGTATTTGGTAAGCTCCCTGATCCTGACCGTTGATCTTAATTGATCTAACGGCCAGGATTAAATCTCCCACCTAGTATATATTCCTAAATCATACCCAGATCTTATGCAATTCCTGCTCGTACCGAGGCAATTGCCTTCGACTCCATCATTCCAGGTATTATACTGGTTTTTCATAGAGAGGCATCTGTTCTATTCGAAACGGGCTCTACTTATTTTTATGTGTCTTCTTACTTTGCTTCGCATTTGGGTGTACCTCGGGATTCTTTGAGTGCCCCCGTCTATGTTTCTACTCCTATTGGGGATTCTCTTATTGTGGACCGCATTTATCAGTCATGTCTAGTTACTAATCATGGTTTTGAGACCAGAGCGGATTTATTGTTAATCGGTATGGTTGATTTTAACATAATTTTGGGCATGGACTGGTTGTCGCCCCATTTTTCTATTCTTGATTGTCATGCCAACACCGTGATGCTGGCTATGCCAGGTATTTCGCGTGTTGAGTGGAGTGGTACTTTAGATAACACTCCCAGTTGAGTTATCTCTTTTCTTAAAGCTCAGCGTATGGTTGAGAAGGTGTGTTCTACGTATTTAGCGTATGTGAGAGATGTCAGTGCTGATACCCCTTCTGTTGATTCAGTTCTAGTGGTACGGGATTATCCCGATATGTTTCCAGCTTATCTTCCGGTCATGCCGCCCGATAGAGACATTGATTTTGGCATTGATCTGTTATCGGGCACTCAACCCATTTCCATCCCTCTGTATCATATGGCTCCTCCTGAGTTGAATGATCAGTTGCAGGAATTGCTTAATAAGGGTTTTATTCACCTCAGTATTTCACCGTGGGGTGCTCCTGTCTTATTTGTAAAGAAAAAGGGTGGTTCCATGCGTATGTGTATTGATTATTGCGAGTTGAACAAGGTCACAGTGAAGAACCGTTATCCGTTGTCACGTATTGATGATTTGTTTCACCAGCTTCAGGACGCGCAGGTGTTTCTAAGATTGAATTGCGCTCAAGTTACCATCAGTTGAAGATTTGAGAGCCAGATATCCCGAAGACTGCCTTCAAGACTCGGTATGGCTGTGAGCACGTGATTGTTTCCCTACGAGAAACACTCCCACAAATTTTCAAAATAAAGATAGCTTTGTGTTGTTTGCGATTTTTGTGGATTTTGTATTATTTTTCTTTTATTGTTTGCATTTTGTCTGTGCATGTTTATTTGTTAAATTAATAAAAAAAATATAAAAATGTAGCATTTACATTCAGGACAATTAAGAGTAAGTGGTTGTTTTACAAAAATAAAAAGAAATAAAAAAATAACGTACTTTGCATTTTCAGTGTTTAAATATCAAAATTGTGTGATTTTATTTGGTAATTAATCATGTGTGATAATTGTTATTAAAATTTAATTAGTATTTTTGATAAGTTAGTTTGGTTTTTAGAATTTAATTTAGGATTTTTAGGTTTTTAATTTTAAAAAAAATTAGTTTAAAAAGAAAAAGAAAAAAGGAAAACAAGTAGAAAAGAGCAAAAATAGAAGGAAAATTCGGACTGGGCCGTTTTTAAATTAAAAACCAGGCCCAAAACACCCCTATACCCGGTCCAAATCTTCAGGCCTCACCGACGTCCAAACGACGTCGTATCTGTCACGTCCTTCCTGAGCCGTTGGATCTCACATATCCAATGGTCGAGATCATCTCTCCCATAACTCGACCCTGACCCGTTCCCTGTAGCCGGTCCCGCCCCCTCATTAAATTGAACGACACCGTATTTTGGTAAGCTCCCTGATCTTAGCCGTTGATCTTAATTGATCTAATGGCCAGGATTAAATCTCCCACCTAGTATATATTCCTAAATCATACCCCACCCCCTCACAACCCCCCTCTCCTCGTCGTCTCTAAGCCTCAGAGAAAGACCTAGAGCCCCCCGCCTTCGACCACCATACTCCGCCCACCAAAAATTGCCTCACGGCGGTTTCGGTGGCCCAAATCCCACCAAATTAACACCCTAGATTCGTCTTCCCCTCCTCTTTCCAACCCCAAAAATGATTTCCTTCGAATCCCCACCCAATGGCTCGAATATTGAATTGAAATCTCAGCCAAAACCCAAGTTCTTCCAAAAAAATCCCCAAATTCACACCCCGAGCTTTCCTCGACCTCCTCAGTCCGAATTTCAAACCGGAATCCTTCGAATCTAGGTGGAATTCCACGAATCGTAAATCCAAGGTCTGAAGAAATCTGTTTGGGTTTTCAAGTATTCGAGGGGGTTTTCAGTTAATGATAATTGTTTATTTTTTGAAAAAATAAACAGATAACATTAATTGAGAATCGACCTCGAGGAGTCAGTCTTATGGAGTCCGCAATTAGTGAGTTTTCTTCTCGATCTTATTATTTCTTTTTTCATTGTTCTCACAAGTTTCAGTTTTTATTGGTTTAATTCGTGCTCTTGTTGTTAGTTAATCTTGTTTTATTTTTCTGTGCTATTTTGATTTTTTTAGTTTGGTTAGTCATAATCTGATTCGGTTTGTTTCTGTTAGTTTAAATGTTTAGGTATAACTTTGATTATTCATTTCTTATTTGAATCAATTATATTCTCGTAGTGTTTAATTTCTAGGTTAATTTTCATTTTTTGTTTGATTATGTTCTGATTCTGTGTTTTAATTTGTGCTTAGTTATTCGCCTATTTAGATTTTAGTTTGTTTGATTCTGGATTCTAGTTGAGTTAATAGTTGATTTTATCAGATTAATATTTGGATATTAGTTTAATCTTGTGCTTCAATAGGTAGTAATTGACTTTGTTTGGGTTTGATTAGTCTTAATTTGTTATTCAGTATTCCCTTATGGTTGTTACTACTGGCCTTTAATTAGTTTAATTTAGTGTTGTTAGTCAGAAATTCCTCCAGTACAGTAGCTAGTCTTAATGAGTTTAGGTTTAGTTTTAGGTGAATTGATTATAGCTGGTTTGTTTTTGATAATTAATCATGGTCCAGTCAGTCAAAAGGGCAGTTTAATTGTGACCTAGGTAAGTAATTACTGGGGGTATTCAATAGGGTTTTTAAGGGTTAATTAGTAAAAGCTTAGGGGTCAACCTAGATAGAATATAATACATAAATAATGGAGGTAATGGGAACTGCACTAAGGCTGATTTTAAGGGACTGAAATAGGCACTATTGATTAAATAAAAAGGCACTTGGATAATGAGTTAATTGAAAATTGAAAAGGTAAGATTGATAGTGATAAGTGAACTAATTGTATGCCTATTAAAAGAGATATGAATCAGTCATTAGTGAGGGAGTTTTTAGAGCTTAAAAAGATCAGTGCGAGAAAAATAGAGAAAAGGGCATTTAATTTCCTTTTGAAAGACAGGACCAATCTTTGAGAAAGGGGGTTCTTCTTCGAGACCGGAAGAGAGCTAGAAAAGAGAGCATCTTCAGTACTTTATGTCATTTTTCAGTTTTTTTTGAGAAGTTACTGTTCCATTAGGAAAAATACTGTTACATTGAATAGATTGTGAACTCTGATAGTTGTTATGCATGATTTGTTGGTTTTTCAAGTTGAATCCTTGTTTGCTGAAGTTCAGAGTTTCCATTTGATTGATTTTGGTGGCAATTGAGTTGTTTTGGGGTCAGTTATCGGGTGCTGTGATTCTGTTAGATTACTGGGTCTTATCTTGGTCTATTTGGTTGTTGTGTTGGATGTTTCAAACTGTTCCATTGATGCTGCTGGTATTACTATTGCTGATGATCTCTTCTTCTTCATTGTATTTCTACTTCCAGGTACATATTCGAACCATGTATTGATGTAGCTTTGAAGTTGAAAAGTTGAAATGAAGTGCTCACCTATTTGCTGCCTGGAACCTGTGTATTCAAGCCATCATAGTAGAATAATCAATAGACAATTTGTACTTGTTTAGGTTAATTTTGGTTTGCATTTACATTGTATAATTGGACTGAAAACTAAGCTGTATAACTTGGACTGTACTTAGACTCTTCATACTATTAAAATAATGAGTGTTCATCAGCCATATTGTAATTCAGTTTCGCTTGTGTAAATGTAATTTCTGAGATTAGAGGAATGGCTAAGGCAGAAATGATTTTGAGCTTTATGATTTTCATGTGTATTGACAGCTACAATTCCAGTAGTTTAGTTTCAGTCTGAAAATAATTAGCCTACCTTGTGTTATCAAATCATGCTTCCAGTTTGTTGTTTGCCTTTAGTAATATCCAAAAATTCACTAGTAATTAAATAGGTAGGATCAACTGAGCCTTAAGCTCGAACGCGAATGGTCAATGTTTCAATTTAAGTAGGTGAATACCGTTTTTCTTTGTTATAAATTGTCGAACACCCTTTGAATAACTTGAAGCAAATTCAGTGAACACTTGTTCACATTGAATTGAAGCTTGGTTTAGTTTAACGTTTTGGGCTTAACAGCCCACTTTCGAGAAGTGTAAACTTCAGTGCCCTAATGAGCGGCCAGGTCCAGTTCTGATGCTGTGTACGTTTGGGCCTAGGCCAGGGCCTGTGATTGGCCATTCTTTTGATGTAGACCTAGGTATAATTTTCCTTCCGGTTTGCTTTAATCCAGTAACAAATTAATTAGGAATTCTTTTTATTATTAGAGATAAATAAAAATAGAAAATCATAGTTGCTTTAGGATTGGACTTTAAATAATAAATGAGGTAAGCCCCTCCAAATAAAATGCATAAATTGCGGTACCCTCTTTAAATGTTAAAATACTTAGAATTCGAGATGGGCCGTTAGCAAACTTCATGGCTTTCTCCAAGGATAATAACGCGTTCGTCTCTTTAGGCCCATATTTTAATAACATTACCTCCCTAAACTCGGGTGCACATTTGTGTGACCCAAATCCAAATCTCAACGAAGTCAAAATGTGTCAAAAATTACGGGTTTATTTATGTGACGTGGTTCGAGATATATTTTCATGATGTTGCAATTTTCTTAAAATAATAATAATAAAAGCGGTTCAAAGTTAAAAACACATAGGTTAAAACATGTATTAAAATCAAATAAATAAGCCAAATATGACAGTTGAGCGACCGTGCTAGAACCACGGAACTCGGGAATGCCTAACACCTTCTCCCGGGTTAACAGAATTCCTTATCTGGATTTTTGATTCGTGAACTGTAATACAGAGTCAATCTTTTCCTCGATTCGGGATTCAATCGGTAACTTGGGACACCATAAATCTCCCAAGTGGTGACTCTGAATTAAATAAATAAATCCTGTTTCGATTGTCCTTTAATTGGAAAAACTCCTTTTATTATATCCCTCATGGGGTGTAGGTAAAAAGGAGGCATAACAATGGCCATTACGAGTTCCTTGTTATGTCATTTGGGCTTACCAATTCCCCCACAACTTTTATGCATGTGTTCACGCTGTATCTCGACTCGTTAGTCATTGTTTTCATAGATGATATTCTTGTATACTCCCGGAGTCGGGAAGATCACGAGCAGCACCTAAGGACCGTGCTTCAGACCTTGAGAGAGAATAAGTTATATGCAAAGTTCTCAAAGTGTGAGTTTTGGTTGAGTTCTGTAGCATTCTTAGGCCACATGATTTCGAGTGAGGGCATTCGGGTGGATCCGAGGAAGATAGAGGTCGTGCTGAGTTGGCCCGGGCCGTTCTCAGCTATAGAGATTTGCAGTTTCCTTGGTTTGGTGGGCTACTACCGTCGTTTCGTGAAGGGATTTTCATCAATTACGGCCCCTATGACTAGATTGACCCAGAAGGGTACCCCATTTCAGTGGACAGAGGAGTGTGAGGCGAGCTTTCAGAAGCTCAAGACAGCTTTGACTACAGCCCCAATTTTGATATTGCCTACCGGTTTGGGGTCTTATACTGTCTATTGTGATGCCTCGAGAGTTGGCCTCGGAGCGGTGTTGATGCAGGACGATAGGGTGATTGCCTACGCGTCCAGACAGTTGAAGATACATGAGAAGAACTACCCCGTCCACGACCTTGAGTTAGTTGCTATTGTTCATGCCTTAAAGATCTAGCGTCATTATTTGTACGGTGTGCTTTGTGAGATCTATACTGACCATCGGAGTTTGCAGCACTTGTTCAAGCTAAAGGATCTAAATTCACGCCAGAGGAGATGGTTAGCGTTGTTGAAGGACTATTATATTACTATCCTTTATCACCCAGGCAAGGCCAATATGGTGGCGGATGCCTTGAGTCGCCGGGCGGAGAGTTTGGAGAGTTTGGCATATTTACCAGCTTCAGAGAGGCCTAGGTCGATAGATGTTCAGGCCTTAGCCATCCAGCTTGTGAGATTGGATCTTTCGGAGCCCAGTCGGGTTCTAGCTTGTGTGGTTTCCCGATCTTTCCTATTTGATCGTATCAGGAAGCGACAATATGATGACCCTCATTTTCTTGTCCTTAAGGACAAGGTCCAGCATGGTGATGCCAGTGATGTGACCATCGGAGATGACGGGGTATTGAGGATGCAGGGCTAGATTTGTGTGCCCAATGTTGATGAGATTCGAGAGTTAATTTTAGCAGAGGCCTATAGTTCGCGGTATTCCATCCATCCGGGTGCCACGAAGATGTATCAGGACTTGAGGCAGCACAATTGGTAGAGGCGGATAAAGAAAGATATAGTTGGGTATGTGTCTAGATGCCTCAACTTCCAGCAGGTGAAGTATGAGCACCAGCGACCGGGTGAGTTACTTCAGCAGATAGAGATTCCGGAGTGGAAATAGGAGTGTATCACCATGGACTTTGTATCTGGACTCCCACGGACCTTAAAGAAGTTTGATGTCATTTGGGTTATTGTGGATTGGCTAACCAAGTCCGCTCATTTCATTCCTGTGTGTACCACTTATTTATCAGAGCGGTTGGCAGAGATTTATATCTGGGAGGTCGTCCGTCTGCATGGTATTCCAGTTTCTATTATTTCAGACAGAGGTACTCAGTTTACATCGCGGTTCTGGAGAGCCGTGCAGCTGGAGTTAGGTACTCGGGTGGAGTTGAGCACAGCATTTCACCCCCAGACGGACGGACAGTTCGAGCGCACTATCCAGATTCTTGAGGATATGCTTTGTGTGTATGTGATTGAGTTTGGAGGGCCTTGGGATCAGTTCTTGCCTTTAGCAGAGTTTGCCTACAACAACAGCTACCAGTCGAGCATCCAGATGGCTCCTTATGAGGCTTCATATGGTAGATGGTGTCGATCTTCGGTTAGATGGTTTGAGCCGGAGAGGCTCGGTTGTTAGGTACGGATTTGGTTCAGGAGGCCTTGGACAAGTTCAAGATCATTCAGGATAGGCTTCGTTCAGCTCAATCTAGGCAGAAGAGTTATGCAGGTCACAAGGTTCGAGATGTAGCATTTATGGTTGGTGAGCGAGTATTGCTCTGAGTATCGCCTATGAAGGACGTGATGAGATCTGGGAAGAAGGGCAAGCTTAGCCCTAGGTTCATTGGTCCGTTTGAGATTCTTGATCGAATGAGACAGGTGGCTTATAGACTTGCATTGCCGCCTAGCTTATCAGCATGCATCCAATTTTTCATGTATCTATGCTCCGGAGGTATCATGACGATCCAGCCCACGTGTTAGATTTCAGCACTGTCCAGTTGGACAAGGACTTGTCCTATAAAGAGGAGCCAGTAGCTATTCTAGGCCGGTAGGTTCGTCAGTTGAAGTCCAAGAGTTTCCCTTCTGTTCTTGTCCAGTGGAGAGGTCATCCTCTTTAGGCATCGACCTGGGAGTTCAAGTCTGATATGCGGAGCCGTTATCCTCATCTTTTTTTCCAACTCAAGTACTTCTTTCTTTTTTCCGTTCGAGGACGAACGGTTGTTTTAGTGGTGGAGGATGTGACGACCCGAAGGGGTCATCACTTGTTTTCTTACCCATTCTATACTTCGGAGGCCTTGAAAACCTCATCTAGGGTTGCCTTAATTTGCGTGTGCAATTCGGGCGCGTAGCCAGAAAGCTTAAATATGAATAATGTGGGAAAAATGCTATTTTTGATATTAAGTTGAATAAATTTGACTTTGGTCAACATTTTGGATAAACGGACCCGGACCCGTGATTTGACGGTCCCAGAGGGTCCGTAGGAAAATATGGGACTTGAGCGTATGCCCAAAATCGAATTTCGAGGTACCAAATCCGAGAAATGAATTTTTGTGTGAAATTTTTTTCTGGAAATAATTAAGGAAATTGGAAATAAAATTTGATTAGAAGACTATGGTATCGGGACCGTATTTTGGTTTCGGCGCCTGGTACAAGTATTATATATGATTTAAGCACTTCCTATAAAGTTTGGTTGAAAACGGACATCATTTGACGTGTTTCGTACTAAAATGGGAATTTGATATTTTATGAAAATTTGGAAGAAATCATGAGTTTTGAGACTTGATTCGATGTATATGAGTTATTTTGGTGATTTGATCGCATGGATAAGTCCGTAGGATGTTTTTGAGGTTGTGTGCATATTTGGTTTGGAGCCCCGAGGGCTTGGGTGAGTTTTGGATAGGTGTCGGATTGCATTTTTGTACTTTGTAAAATCTCATATGTTTTCTTCTGTGATCTTCGCATTTGCAAATATGTGCCTCGCAAATGCTAGCTTTGCATCGCACTTGCGAAGCCTGGGACCTGGCCCTATAATAGCAAATGCGATCTCATTGCTCGTAAATGTGAACTGGGGCATTTTTGGCACTGATCGCAAATGCGATCTTAGCCCTCGCAAATGCGAAAGTAGGGTGATCGCAAATGCGACTTTCCCTTCACAAATGCGAGAATTGGCAAAATGATAAGGGTTCGCAAATGTGAATCCAGCTTCGCAATTCCCACAAATGGTCGGGGTTCGCAATTGCGAACCCCAGTTCGCAATTCCCATATCTGAGGCCCAGCAAATTTCATACTTAGTCGAATTTCCACCATTTTTCTCCATTATTTCAAGACCCAAACCCCATAGGCAATTTTTCAAGGACAAAACTCCTTTCAAATCATTTGTAAGTCAATTTTCACCTAATTCTTTCAATCATTTACATCACTTAACATGTTTTCCATTTAAAATCAATGATTTTCATGGGTGAAATTGGGGGTTTTGGATAGAACTTAGGTTTTTTCTAAAATTGGGGATTTGTACCTCAATTTGATGTACGATTTCAAAACAAATCAAATATTTGGGTTCGTGGGGAGATGGGTAATCGGGTTTTGGTTCGAACCTCGGGTTTTGAACAAGTTGGCCTAAGAGGCGTTTTGGTTATTTTACCTAAATTCGCATCTTAGCTTTAAATTAAATAGTAGAATCAGTTGCTTGAGATGTTATTTACGAGATGTAATTGGAATAAATAGATTTGGGTAATTTGGAGTCGGATACTCGTGGCAAAAGCGTGGTTTCGATTTTATTTTGGAGCCAGTTTGAGGTAAGTGACTTGTCTAACCTTGTGTGGGGGACCTTTCCCCTTAGGATATGATATTTGGTAATTGAACACCATGTACGTGAGGTGACGAGCGCGTACTTGAGCTAATTGTTGGAAAACTCGGTTGTACTTTAAATATTTAGACTAAGTTCCTTTATTATCTGCTGTATTTTTATTTGCAATTATAGACTGTGATAGCTAGGAAAGTATGTTTAGTTGTTCTAAGTTGCCTATTTTCTCAAGTTGTTTTGTTTGCACTACGTGAATCATGTTAGTTAGAACTACTTGTTGCCTTGTATTTCTGAGCTTCATTTCAGAATATCTTCGTGTTGTGACTACGTATTTACATTGGGACTACAGATGTGGGATTTCGGTAGCTCCCCCCTTGTTTGTTTACTTTGGGACTACGAGTTAGATTCCCGGTAGATCCCCCCTACACATTTTCTTTCGGACTACGGGTTAGATTCCCGATAGATCCCCCCTGCACATTGATAGTTGGATTCGGGACGATATCCCAGGAGATCCTTCGGATATACTCATATGATGGATTACGAGACGGTATCCGGGAGCTCCTTGGACAGTGATGAAATGCACTACAGGACAGTATCCTAGGAGATCCTCGTTGTTGGTATTGGTATTGAGCTGTTTTACTCTGTGTTATCTAAATTTCTGAGTGTTAGTTGTGGTCTTGTATAGCTTGTCTTACTTCATAGTTGTAACCATCATTTCTGCTTATTTCATACTGTTTCGAGATTTATTATTATTATTATTCTCAGTAGGGCCCTGACCTTCCTCGCCACTACCCAACCGAGGTTAGGCTTGGCACTTACTAAGTATCGTTGTGGTGTACTCATTCCCTTTCTACGCATGTTTTTCATGTGCAGATCCAGGTAGATCTGCCTAGGTGTTTCATCCTCGAGGCGGAGAGATCTAGCAGAGACTTCGAGGTACATCTGCCGCGTTCGCAAACCAGGAGTCTCTATCTTATTCTGGTTTTAGCAGCTAGTTTTCCCTTCCGTGTTGTTGTTTAGACATTCTGAAGTTAGAGTAATGTAGTGCATTTCTATTAGCCTGTGTTTTTCTGTGAGTTTCCAAGTTTTGGGGTGATATTGTTTCGCATTATTTAGTTGTATATGCCGAGCGGCATTTATATACAATTTTTCTTTTAGTTGTTCAGTTTTAGTTAATTATTTCGCAAGCTATGTTCTTTTCCTCATTGTTAGGATTACCTAGTTATATGGACTAGGTACTATCACAACATATTCACGTTAAGCAAACTGGGTTCGTGACAACTGTGTCAAATGATGTTCCATTTAGAAAGTTTTATCCCCGAAAAGAAGGATCAGTAAGCAAAGTAAAGGCATTCAAATTCGATAAGCCCAAATCACAATATCTGTATCTATACTATACTATAGCCTGGGAAGATTTCAAAGAAAATATCTATAGCAATAAGGTGGTGTTACTTTTTGATATGCGATAGTTAACTGATATGGACCTCAAAATGTTACAGTAGTAATTACTATTAGGATAAAAAAAAATCAGGTGTCATGTGGAAGCTAGCAAAGCAAACCTTGAACGATGATAAATCATACAATAAAGAGAAATATACCAAAAGAGACACAAACATATAATGTGGTTCGGTCAATTGACCTACATCCACGACGGAGACGAGCAATCCACTATTTAAAAAAAGAGTACAAAAATCGAGAGAACAACCTTACGAAGATGCAAATACTAGTAACACATTAACACTTGTTCCGTAAAGTTCTCCCCCTAAACACGACTCTCAACCCCATATGGCTACATTGTGGATGCTGCTGAATGAGAAAGAATGATCCTCAATTTATAGAAGTCCAAACCTTTTCCTACAAGAAAAAGGACTATCCAAATATAAGAGAATTATAATTTCCTTCTACAAAAAGAAAAACCCAATTAAGGTAATTATATTGCCATTTTCCTTCAAGAGATAGGAAAACCAAATATGGTAAGAAAATTATGGCAAACACCTAACAATTACTTGCAAAACAAATTCTTTACACAGATGGTCGATCTAATACACTGTTTGTTTTTTCTAGTCGTTATATATAAATTATACACATATTATATATGAATTATGCATATATACTACACGTTCATTGGCTATTTTTATTTGAGACTTTTTTTTTCCTATACCATATATGAAACCTTATTACCAAAAATGTTCATTGTTTCATATTTACCCGTCATGTTCACAGTTTTTCTACAATTATTATACCATTCATTAAATACTAATTATTAGGAGTTGATTCCTTCCTAGTTAGGCACCTAAAAATTAGGAACAGAATATTCTAATTGATTTAGCGACCTTCAGATCAAATTTGAAACACAAACCCTATATCATCAATTTAAAATCAAATTACATAGACTCTTTTCTACAAAAACTCTGTTCTTCGATATTTTTCCTTATGCCACAAATAAAAAAAATAAAATCGTCAACAAATTCGAATCAAATTGTAGAAATCAGTTTTGCAAAAGCTTAGTTCGTCGGCATTCTCTCTACCTCTCTCTCTATTTCTCAATCGCATATTTCAGTAATACAAAGCAAAAGAAAAGAGAGCAGCAATTCCACCATTGACAGCCATTAAAAAGCTTGAAAGCTCTGAATTTAAATTTGGGTTTTTAAAAATCATTCTTTGTTTGGATTGGATTAGGTGTTGTTGAAAATAATAGGGAATATGGTTTGGAGTTTATATCTCAATTTTGAGGGATTTTGGTAAAGATTAGACTTGGTTTTGACTGAATTTCAGGTTGAAACCCGAAGAAGAAGAAGAAGAAGAAGACATATTGCAGAAATTGTAGATAAATTATAGATTATTTGTATTTTAGATGCTTCATTTTCTATTTTCACAAATAAAAACGGCTAAAACTTCTACAATTCTTATGAAAAAAATGCAATTATGTCAAAAATCTCAATTATGCTACAATTGAATGGGAATTGGGATATAAAGATTCAATGTACTCAGTTTATAGATATTTTATAGATAAATTGTAGATTAATTGTATTCTAATTGTAGATGCTTTCATAAATCAAAAACGACTAAAACTTCTACAAATATTCTGCAAAAAACGCAATTATGTCGAAAATCCCAATTAAACTACAATTGAATAGGAATTGGGTTATTAAAATTCAATGTACCCAGTTTGTAGATATTTTGTAGATAAAATATAGATTATTTGTATTTTGATTGTAGATGCTTTATTTTCTGTTTTCACAAATCAAAAACGACTAAAACTTCTACACTAATTACTTGATCGCGTAAAGAAATTAGACACGTATGCCATTCATTATTCTTTTCGAAACCCATTTTGAAGATACAAATTACCTAATTTATATTTGAAGATCATTAAGCTCGACCAGTTACTTAATATCGTTTTCTGCAAATTTTGTTAAGGTACGTACTTTACCGAACTAGCCCTGCCATACCGATTGGCTATTGCCAACAACAACAACAATAACTAATGGAAAAAAGGGAACAAAAGAAGCTTTGATATTACATTTTACTTTGTTTCGCAGCCACTAATACTGCAGTATCACTAAGTATCTCAAACATATAAAACATCCAGAGAAATCTGAGAGCCCATTCTCTCAGAAGAGGTATGCAATTCCAACTTCCTTTTACCTGTTTACAAGAAGAAAAGGGATTACTTCATTTCGCAGCCACTAATACCTCATAATGTTGCGACATTATGAGGGAATATAAGTATCAAAGAATTATGTTATCAGGTCTTCCCAGAGGCTCAAAACATGGGTGAGGGTGAGTGTTTGGGAGAGAGAAACGTGGGAATGGTGGAATATACGGTACCTTAAATTAAGTAGGAATGTATGCTACATTAATTGTACCCTTAAAATACATTATGATATAGAATTAGTAATTTGGTATACTAGCGTAATTAAGTCAATCTTTAAATATTGAGGGTAATAAGGTTTCCAATGTGGCATAGAAATGTAAAAATTCCTTTTTAGTTTAAGTGGTTGGATAAGTCATTAATTTTCGAGAGACTGACATAATTGGCCGTTCGGCACAAACTTAAGACAACCGCTAGCCCATTATATTTAATTGCAAGCTATAGCCAAAAAATTTATTGCATTGGCGACAACAAAACATTCGCTAACTCCCGCCTTATTTTTTTATTCTGCCTCTTTGCTATGCACAGCTCCACCACTCAAACAATTACCATAACCCATCATAATTATCAATCTTTACTTTCTCAATTTGGTAGTTTTTGTAGTAAGATTGATATTACATGCACTTAATAGATTTTATTTTTATCCAAGATATGGTTATACAGAGAAAAAAATTCGTTATACATGGCGGGTCGTTTTTACATTACTCCATTAATAATGATAATTTTTTAATTGCCAAAAAGGAATAATCAATTTTCTATTTTTGCTTGTTTTGCATCTTTCCTTTTAAGAATTATGGAGTATACTTTTTTTTCTTTTTTTGACAAAACTAAAAATTTTATTATATAATACTACGTAAGTTCAAAAATAGGATTCATGGAATATACTCCATTTGTTACGATTCCTAGACTAACAGACAATAAATAATCAAAAATCACAGTAAGATGCATCACATCAATTATGTAATGACTGGTTTTACATATGTGTAGTCATTATTCTTTGTATGAGCGAGCTGAAATACAGTTAGTTTCATTAGAGCCATTTTCTCACTTAGTTATCAACTTTTAATTCAAGTGCCACCAAGTAAATGGTAGCTTCAGATGAGATAAATCCCTGAGTCCAACGACGGATCGTAGTCATTTAATATACAAAAAAGACTGTCATTATATACAAAAACTACCACTATACAAAAAAATACACAAAACAAATAGTCACTATACAATTTATATACTAAATAGATTGCCAGTATACAAATAATATACAAAATTGATGTCACTATATAAAATATATACATAAAATATACAAAATAGATATCACAATACAAAATATTTACAAGAAAGACCGTCACTATACAAAAAATATACAAAATAGACTCACTATACAAAAAATATACAAATATAGTGTCACTATACAAAAAATATATAAATAGACTGTCACTATACAAAAAATATACAAAATAGATGTAACTATAAAAAAATACATGATACACTTCAAATACACAGTGTAGACACATTACACATATAAAATTGTATATAATTTATATACACTATGTTTACATATTAGAAAATACATATTATATACAATTTTGATATATTGTTCAGACAGATTATACATTCACGATACAAAATACATTTGGGGTACACAAATATATACACCAGTACACTCGATATACAATTTTGATACATTGTAAGACAGATTATACATTCACGATACAAAATACATTTGGGGTGCACAAATATATACATGGAAGAATTACCCTCTATAGCCCCTCAAAATTTTAATAGCCCATATTTTGTACCACTTTCAAAAAATGGCCCTTCGGCCCAAAAGTATTGCATATAGTAGCCGAAAGGATTGAGAATGACAACATAAATGCTTGTAGCTCAGTGGATAGAGCGCCTATTTCCTAAGTTGAAGGTCGTAGGTTCGACCCCTGCCTGGCGCGATAGAGCTAACCCTTTTTTTGCAATGTATAAATATTGTATCCTAAGTTCGACAGTGTATCCTTGGTGTATATTGAGCCTAGCTTGAGTGTGCTTGTGTATCTAAAGTGTATATATTTGTGTACCCCAAATATTTTTTGTATCGTGAATGTATAATCTGTCCGAACAATGTATTAAAATTGTATATAATGTGTATTTTCTAATATGTAAACATAGTGTATATAAATTATATACAATTTTATATGTGTAATGTGTGCACACTGTGTATTTAAAATGTATCATATATTTTTGTATAGTGACAGTATTTTTTATATATATTTTATATAGTTACATCTATTTTGTATATATTTATATAGTTACATCTATTTTGTATATTTTTTGTATAATGACAGTCTATTTTATATATTTTTTGTATAGTGACAGTCTATTTGTATATTTTTTGTATAGTGACAACCTATTTTGTATATATTTTATATAGTAACGGTCTATTTAGTATATATTTTGTATATTGAAAGTCTATTTTGTATAGTGACAGTCTATTGTATATATATATATTGTAGAGTCACTGTCTATTTTTGTATAATTTTGTTTCAATACTACTAATTTACTGGTAGTGAACTAAACTATATCAAAAATATCATAGGCTTATCTAATTGTTGAACTTTATCTTTTGTGCCTATGCAATGAGTGACTTGATTATCTGTTTTTGTTTTGGACGCCAAAATAATTTTTGAACAAATAACAACCCTTCACCATCCTTTGAGTAAGACATCTTCACTTTTCATTTTGCAGACCTAGCCATATTCTCTATTTCAAGTATAGTTTCAACATTGTCCCGTACAATCAACTTTCCTTCTAGCCTCAGAATCCTGTCCACTTTTGCATATACCGGTACTATCTTGCACCTGTTGGCAATAGAATATCACATACAAATTTTTGTTTCAATACTACTAAGAACTAATTTTTTTGGTTCCAATACTTCTAATTTACTTGGTTTATTTCAAAAAGACGAATTTGATTACCGGCATATATGGCCTCACAGTTACCGAAAATGGTAACAAGATTGCCGGAGTATTAAAGTTTCAGGCAAAGATCTTCAAAATATTAATTTCATATTCACAGAAACTAAAAGAGAAAATCAGAGAAAGAAGACAAGGTCATGAGAGTCGTGGTTGGCAGAGTTGCTTCTTTAACGACGAGGACACCGGCATCCATGGCATCATAGTTGCCGAAAATGGTAACCAAAAGATTATAAAAACAGTAAAAATTGTGAATCAATCAATTAATTATGTCACAAAACACAAACTAATGGAGATTTAGAAAAACCACCACAAAATTAAAATTGAAAAAAAAAATATACTGGGTAGATTCTGGTACTACGGTACTTTGTTCTTGAGCTGGTTCGAAAATGTAATGTGTTTGTGGTTCAAAAGTGGTTTATTGATTATGGGGGTGGTCAAAGTTGTAGTCTTTAAAAGGTTCTTGAGATCTATAGTTATAGAAATTTATGGATTTGATGTGTTGAAGAATAGAAAGAGATATAGTAAGTTTAGTGGGTTGTTGCTCTTGTTGTTGTTGTGAGTAATTTTATGAGTAATCTTGTTCTTGTTGGTGTTTTTCTTGTTTGGGAGGGTGATTTTGTTTTTGGTTACCCAAGGAAGAAGTAAAAGCAATGGTACCAATCATGACATTGAGAAGAACAAAAAGAACAGTAGGAGTGTGGCATAAAATTGACGGGAGAAGAAGAAAGACAGTAAGGAAAAAAGACAGGGATGGGAAGTGGCGGCTAGGGCTTGTCATTATTTTTAGGCTATAACTTGTATGGATCAATTTGTGGGCTACTGATTGAAATTTACTGTCAAACTTAGGAAACAATATTTATACATTGCAAAAAAAAAAGTTGCTCTATCGCACTAAGCAAGGGTCGAACCTACGACCTTCAACTTAGGAAACAAATGCTCAAACCACTAGGCTACAGGCGCTTATATTGTCATACTCATTCTTTCGGCTATTATATGCAATATATTTGGATCGATGGGCTATTTTTTGTAAGTAGGATAAAACATGAGCTATTAAAATTTTGGGGGATTATAGAGGTTAGTTTTCAAAATCATATGAACCCTTAAGAAGTAGTCCAATAGTGAAGTGAAACTGGGTAAATAGGGCCCATAACAGAGGAACCCTTGGACAAATTTAACATATTTCCTTGTGCAAATTTCATCCTCAAAGTAAAGCTGTAGAAGAACCCTTTACAGAGCGAGCGAGCCATGCCAGGTCCCATCATCGAAGAAGTTGAGGTCGAGAAGAAGCTTCAGGTACTTTCATTTATCTTCTCGTGTCTTTGTCCCCCAAAAGTTTTGAGTGGCATAATAGATTAGTTGCTCCATTTTAATGGTAACGTTATCTTCGTTGATATTATGGGCCACAGGATGAGGAGTTCATAGTGGAAGATGTGAAAGAGGAAGACGACAACGATGATGATGATGACGCGGTTGATTCGGACGACGATGATGACAAGGAAGAAGATGCCCAAGGTCTTGTTTCTCTACTCTTGTTTTTTGCGTCTGTATTCGTGTTTGAATTTTCTTATATTGTTTTCAATTTTTTCGCATTTCCAGTCCCTAATGAGCGGTCACGGTTGCAGTAGGTTGATCGATAGCATAAAAATTACTCATAATATGATGAATCGTCTAAACTTTGGGAATTAAATAGAGGATTCCATATATTTTGTGTTTGAGGCTATATTGATTGATTAATTGAGGTGCTGATTCTGATTTGGTCCGTCACTGCTACCTCTAGTTTGTGATGTTGCAACTGCGACTTCAGAATCCTTTTCTAGATCACATAGGATTTCATGCACAGAGTTTTGGATTGGCTAAGCTCTTTTGATACTTAATTAGTAACTGAACTGTTTGGGGCTAATGTAACTTCTGCATTTTATTTTGGTTTCTGTTCTAATAGTTCAATGCATATTATGACATTGTTCGTAGAAGGTTTTAAAAGAAATGGATGCTACAGGGTTAATTTCCTAACAGCAAATTCATCTACTTTATAGTAGTCATTGTAGTATGAACTGATTGGGCTTAGGTAATTTTTCTTAATTCAATTTGGAATGTTGACTTATTCTTGTTTGGAGGCAGGTTCTGAAATATGGATACTACTGTACTACATTTTGGATTTGGCTGTTTGCAGGGGCGTATCTAGAGTATAGTGTATGGGATCCCGAGAACCCGACAACTTTTGTGTAGACCCTGTATTTTTATTAAAAAACTTACTAAATATCTATAAATATCTAATGGTGAACCTAGCTATTATGGTATATTAATTTGAGATTGCGACAGGAACCCATAAACTTCAAATTCTGGATCCGCCTCTGGCTGTTTGCATGCTGACAGAATATTAGAGCCGCTAGTGTAAATTTTTGGTACCCAGTTCTAACTGCTACATGCAGTTTCCTTCTTAGAGAGATAAACTAGCAAACATGTTTGTATACTTGCTAGTCATTTTTTTTATAGTTTCATTTTGTGAGCTAATTCTGCTTTCCTGTTTAATGCAACTCTAATTTAGGTTTCTAATTAGTTACTTTGTCGATATAAACATTTGCTCCGCTGCGCATGTTTGGGGACATTACCTAGTTGTATCATATATTTGATAGACATGCCAGATCAAATGCGCAGCAGTCTGTGACATTAATGGTAATGCCTGTTCAAACTTTTTCCATCAATGACAGGTGGTAATGAAAGTTCCAAGCAAAGCCGGAGTGAGAAAAAGAGTCGTAAAGCCATGTTGAAACTTGGCATGAAACCTCTTACAGGTGTTAGCAGGGTCACTATTAAGAGGACAAAAAATGTTAGTTTCCTCATTATATCCATTCATCTGGAAAATTCGGCTATTAATTGTTGCTGACTAGTTCGATAACAACTATTGCAGGTCTTATTTTGCATCTCAAAACCAGATGTCTTTAAGAGCGCACATTCGGATACCTATGTCATATTTGGAGAGGCTAAGATTGAAGATTTGAGCTCTCAGCTGCAGACACAGGCAGCGCAACAGTTTAGGATGCCAGACATGGGATCTGTTATGTCTAAGTCAAATGTCACTCCCTCTACTGCTGCTGCAGAGGCTGATGAGGAAGCAGAAGAAGAAGAGGTTGATGAGACGGGGGTTGAACCTCGAGACATTGAGTTGGTTATGACACAAGCAGGTGTGTCCAGGAGCAAGGCAGTTAAAGCATTGAAGACCAACAACGGGGACATAGTTAGTGCCATTATGGAACTGACAACATAAGCAAGTTTATATTACCTTTCTATTGTTGCTCCATCATGATTTTTGCATGTTCTCTTATATTATTTTTTGTTGTCACCTAACTGGCACACCCCATTGAGCAATTAGATTGTGTTTTGCTGCAATTTTGAACTCAATCAGTTCTATCTAGAAAAATGCGCTTTGTTCGTTTTATATGATTAATATGATTTGGTTCAATTTATCTTGGGCCATTATTTTGTACTTGTGTACTTATCAATCCTATGAGGAAAGTAGTGAACTTGCATCTGGTCATCTTGAGATTGTTATTGTACTCCTTTCTCTTGTAACAACTATCTTAAACTTTTTCTATGATTATACAAACAAACCTTTTGGCATATGTTAACGTGGAATTTTTATACTATGTTACAGATGTTACAGAAATATTTATATAAATACTGTCCTACGCATAGAAGACAGTCAGAATGTTCCCTTCTAAAATGTAGCTGAATGCTGGTATAGACTTGCAGAGCTACTTGTTACAAAGAAGGATAAAACAGTAGATGCCTATAAGTGAAACTTGAAAACTGAGGAAGGGGATGGAGAAACATAAAAACTGATGAAAGAACTTAGTGTTAAAATGCAACTACAAATTAGAGAAGTTATGCAAAATGAATAAAGGGAAAAAAAAATAATTAGCCAGTCATATATCTTCTTAAACACCGACTGGCCATACACTTTTGTCAACCCAAAATAGCCAGCGAAAACAGCCGGACAAATGTCTTCTATCCTAACCTAGTAAAATGACTAAGATAATGCTTTCTGTAAGCCCTACACATTAGTTAACGGCCAAAGGATTGTTTCTATTTCAAAAACAAGATGACCGGAAAGAAAAATTATATAAGCACCACTGAACTAAATAGATGCAAGGGGATACATTAATTATAGGAAATTTTACCACCTATGGTATACACCATATTTATTATAAATCAAAATTATTTTAAAATATTATTTTCTATAGCTACCTTTTATATTTTATAGCAAAATAAGTATTTGTGGTATAGACTACCATTGAGGTATGAAATACGCTATTTATGTTTTTCTTCTCTCTTAGACAGCTAGACATACCTATTTTTAAGGTGATTGATGTTACTGTATTTATGAATACATGGCGCGAATACATGTGCATACAGCTGGATTACCACGACTTTAAGCGCTTTTTATTGTTGTATTCATGAATATAGCAGCACGAATACATGTGAATACATGCGCGTACAGCTGGATTGTCCTGATTTTAGGTGCTTTTTGCTATTGTATTCATGAATACATGGCGCGAATATGTGTGAATACATGCGCGTACAACTGGATTGCCCTGATTTTAGGCGCTTTTTACTGGCAGCGGGAATACATATGAATACATGCGTGTACAGCTGGACTGCCCTAATTTTAGACACTTTTTGTTGTTGTATTCATGAATACATGATGCGAATACATCTCAAACTCTGCGTAGAAGGAGCTTTGTGGAAAACGATCTGTGCGTAGAAGGAGCTCTGCATAGATTTAGGTTCTAGATTTGTTTACGCGTAAAAAAAAAAATTAGATTTTTAATGTTAAAATTAGGTAATTAAAAAATAATGGGGTTATTTAAGTTTATTGCTAATATGAGCTGCTAGTCTAGTTAATTTTTCACGAGTAAAGAGGAAAAAACATAAATAACCATTCAAGTATCTTCTTAAACAACGACTGACCATACACTTTTATCAACCCAAAAGAGCCATAAAAAATAATCGGACAATTAACTTTATCCTAACCTTGTAAAATGACTAAGATAATGTTTCCTGTAGGCCCTATAAATTAGGCAATTAATACGGCATAATAGACACACGAAATCATCTTTCAGCTAAGGGTATTATTGAATTAATGAACAAGCAATTACTTACCAAAGACCCTTCTTTCTATCTTAAGAACAAGACGACCCAAAAGAAAAATTAATATATAAGCACCAATGAACTAAATAGATGCAAGAACCTTGACCTGATTCGTTCTTTTATATGTAAAAGGTGTCTATTAAGAACAACCCAAAAGAAGAGTTAATGAGTAAAACAACTTGAAAATAAAGTAGGGAAGAAGAGAGAAATATGTATAATTTACTCTTTACTATTTTAGTATACTCGTGTATGTATAAATATTATATAGTAGATACACTGATTATATATCGAATAAAGAAGAAGAAGAAAGAAAGAAGAAAGATATAGATGGATAGTAGCGGTAGAATATTAGTCGATATTTTTTATGGGCGTTACTTATTGGGGCTTTTTGTCATGATCCGGAATTCTCACCTTCAGAATCGTGATGGTGCCAAATATTTCACTTGACTAGGCAAGCCAACATTAAAGAACCGTTAAGTCAATTATTATTCAAATTCAATAAATAAAGTCAATTAAGCCAAAATAAAATAAAAACCGGTTGCGGAATAACATAAATTTTCAATAGCTACTACAATAAGGATCTGGAGTCACAACTTACGAGCTTCTAGAATTTACTGCACATAGTCTAAAAGAAATACAACTGTTTTGAAAGAAAAGAAATAGTGAAATAAGAAAATAGAAGGGGACTTCAAGGTATGTGGACGCCAGCAGATCTACTTTGAGTCTCCGATGAACAAATCCAAGCTTTTCCAACTCACGGACAGCTAGGGCCGGTACCAAAATTAGCACAATAAGTGCAGAGTGTAGTATGAGTACAACCGGCCCTATGTACTCGTAAGTGTCGAGCCTAACCTCGACGAAGTAGTAACAAGGCTATGACAAGACACCTACATAATAAAACTGTGCAGATAACAGTATATGTACAATATAACAACAAACAAAAGCTAGAAAAATAATATCGGGAGGGGGACATGCTAATGGGGATACAAGATACGAGGGATACACCGGAATAATAACCATAATTGTCAATATGCCTTTAACCAGTAAAAAAATTTAAACACAATGAAGAAAATTGCACGACATCACCCGTCGTGCTTTTACTCTCAACCTCACAATGAATAAATGATACTGCACGATATCACCCTTCGTACTTTTACTCTCACTCACAACATAAATCAATAGATATGACACGATATCACCCTTCATGCATTAGCTCTTATAACATGGCACGACATTACCCTTCATGCATTAACACTCACAATATGGCACAGCATCACCCTTCGTACATTAACACACACATACAATACGTCATCACCCTTTGTGCATGGACATTCTCCCTTGCCACATAACAATAAACAAGAAATAACAGGGAGATAAGATCAATAAGTACAAGCCTTACTTCAACAACAGTTCCATAATACCAATCTCAATTTGGAATCAATAATACTCAATTATCACCAAAGTCCATAAACATCATTAGAATGATCAATTTAACAAATAAATAGCCTAAGCATGGATAACATGATCAAAGGAAGTAATAATTGAAAGAAATAAGTGTCACCCGCATATTTTAACCCGACAACAACGCATAATTACTCATCAATTCACATATACATTGTACACAACATCTAAACACGTAGCAAATAGATAAATGAGTCATAATCCCTCAAGTCAAGGTTAACCACGACACTTACCTCGCTCCAAAGACCAAACTCAAAGCTCAACCACAACTTTGCCTTTTGTCACGACCCCAAACCCGGTTGTGATGGCGCCCAACACTAATGCTAGGCAAGCCCGACCATTCACTCTCTCAACCTGAGCATGAAGCTCAAAATCAATTAATAAAATACTTAAATCAAATATCAATACTCATAGTTGAAATACTCAAATAAAAACAATACGAAACACTAACATAAACTGTAACTCCCAAAGACCTAGGCGTAATGAGTCTAGAGCCTCTAAATAATACAGAGTCAAGAACCCTCAACAATAACCATGTTCTAAAATGCTGAAAGGATAAAAGGATAGGGGAGGAGTCGGGTCCTGCGGACGTCAAACAGCTACCTCGACAACTCCTGAAAACTCTGGAAGTAGCAAATAGCTCAACTAAGCTCCCGAAGTACCTGAATCTGCACACAAGGTGCAAGGAGTAAAGTGAGTACTTCCAACTCAGCGGTAATAGACATGTATAATGTCTGATAATAATAAATCCCAAAATAGCACAATGTAAAGCTATAACCAATTAGTCTATACATTTAACTATGAAACAGCAACAGGTAATGACAGGTAGGACAGATAGAAAATGATGCATGAATGCAATGCAATGCACATGACCACTACAACGCGTAGCCCGATCCATTTAACGTCGACGACGCTCACTAGGGGTGTGTACAGACTCCGGAGGGGCTCCTACAGCTCAAGCGTAATATAATCATAGCATTCGATGCGGCGTGCAACCCGGTCCACAATAAGTCCAGTTATATATGCATGCAAGCCACACGAGCACAATCAAGTTTACCATTTTCGGTTTCATTTAAGAGGTATTATAATTTAAGTGATTTAAAACCTTAGAAATTTACTAATCATTTCGAGACAATATTTAACTCAGGACTGATATCATGAAAATATTCTAAGCATCATGGAAACGGTGATAATAATCCCTACGGGATCCAAATAATCGGCACGCAGCCCCAATATGCTCATAGCAATCCAAGTAGGATGTTTACCAATCAATTTCTAGTCAATGCACATTATGAACATCACTCGGATGGACTAAGCCATATTCCTCCAATCAAAAACGACCCCGCACTCGCCATAGAGTACGTGTCTAGCCTCAATATAGCGTCACAATGTGATATACCGGGGTTTCAAACTCTCAGGTCATTATCCACATCTATTACTCACCACAAGTCGGCCAAAATCCTAGCTCGCTATGCCCTTGCCTCTCAAATCGACCTCCTCAAGCGTCGAATCTGACCAAAACCACAACGAATACGTCACATTATGCTATAGGATCAAAACCCAATCGAAAATAATCGAAAAACATCAATAATTTCGAAATTGACAAAACCCGAGCCCCAGGTCCACTTCTCAAAACTCACAAATTTTTACAGAAAAGTGTTCTTCATCTTCTCCCGATTCCGTACATATAAAGAACACCAAAATCGGAGTCCGTTTGACCCCTCAAATCGACCCCTAAAGGTCTCATAATTTCAGGCCCCAAAATCCTATTTTTCTACTG